>JAAXCT010000883.1:0-299897 GCA_012490785.1 Eragrostis nindensis
AACACCGTGGTGGCTGACCTGCGTTTATGGGCCTCAAGACAGAGAAGAAAAGCTATTGTTTCTTCAGGAATTACGTGATGTCAGAGCCCAGTGCCTCGGACCTTGGGTAGTCCTTGGAGATTTTAATCTCCATTTACCAGGAGGAGGTCAAGAACAATCCAAACATCAACCGGGCCATGATGGGCAGATTTAGGAGATGTATTAATGACAATGCTCTGAAGGAGATTCCCCTAATTGGTCGCAAATTTACATGGTCTAATGAACAAGTTAATCCCACCTTGGTCAAGCCTCGATGGAGTTTCTACTCATCTGATTGGGAGGATATGTTTCCCACGTTGTCTTCTTCAAAGTGCAGCAACAGAAGGCTCTGACCATTGTCCATTGCTGTTGGGTTTAAATGATCTTGGGCTCGGCAAAAGAAGATTTCATTTTGAGACGTTTTGGCCATCGATTGAGGGCTTCTCAGATGTGGTGTCTACAGTGTGGTCTTCAGTACAGGCCACCGCATGTCCGCTGGAGACTCTCGCACTAAAGTTCAGAGCACTCACCCGAGCGCTTCAGAGCTGGAGCCAAAAACGTGTCGGCCACGTGAAGACTCAACTCTTGCTGGCCAAAGAAATCCTTCATCAGTTGGAAATTGCACAAGACACTCGGCCACTATCCACAGAAGAAAACGGCCTGCGTATGCTGAAAAAACACGGCCTGGCCCTTTCCTCCCTGTTGCGCACCATGGCTAGATCACGGTCACGCATAGATTGGTTGAAGGATGGGGATGCAAACACGGCTCTGTTCCACCTGCATGCAAGGCACCGGAAGAGAAAGAATTTTATTCCAAAATTGGTGGTGGGTGATGCTATCTTGACCAGCCAAGACGAGAAGGAACATGCGGCATTTGACTTCTATAACAACTTGCTAGGCACTGCCGAACAGCGGGACTTCTCCATCGATCTTGAACAGCTGGGAATTCCGACCCATGATCTGGAGGAGTTAGATGGTTTCTTCACTGAGGAAGAGGTGTGGTCAACTATCAATTCCTTACCTCCGGACAAGGCACCCGGCCCGGATGGATATACCGGGCGTTTTTATAAAAGTTGCTGGCAGATCATCAAGTCCGACATTATGGCTGCTCTCATCGCCATCCAATGTGGCAATGTTCAGAACCTTTGGATGTTGAATTCGGCATATGTCACACTCATTCCCAAGAAAGAAGCAGCTGATCAAATGAAAGACTTCAGACCCATTAGTTTGATACACGGTTTTGCAAAGCTGGTCACAAAGATCCTTGCTAACCGGCTGTCCAAGAAGTTGAACGAGATGGTGTCTACAAATCAAAGTGCCTTCATCAAGGGCAGGTGCATCCAAGACAATTTTTTGCTAGTCCAGCAGACCGCCAAATTCCTACATCAACAAAAGCTTCCACGCATTCTTCTCAAGTTGGACATTACCAAGGCATTTGATTCTGTGTCATGGCCCTTCTTGCTGGAGGTTTTGAGACATCGGGGGTTCGGCAACAGATGGTGCTCCATCATCAGCTCCCTTCTTTACTCATCATCAACCAAGGTACTCCTCAATGGGTCTCCCGGAGATGACATTTATCATCAACGCGGACTGCGACAAGGCGACCCGCTTTCTCCCATGTTGTTTATCATGGTTATGGACGTTCTTAATGCCATGGTTCAGAAGGCCAGTGATGATGGGTTGCTGCAACCTCTTGCCCGACGCCCCCTGCAACATAGAGTCTCCCTTTATGCAGACGACGTGGTAATGTTTCTTCGACCGGTTGCCTCTGATTTGCACTTGATCACAGAAATTCTACGGATTTTTGGCACAGCTTCGGGGCTGAAAACCAATATTCAAAAGAGCAGCGTCACTCCAATACGATGCTCCGAGGAGGAGGTGTCATCCATGCAGCAGCTCCTTCCTTGTGAAGTGGTGAATTTCCCTTGCAAGTATCTCGGACTGCCTCTATCCGTGAATAAGCTGACAAAGGCACAGGTGCAGCCTATCATTGATCGTCTCGCTAATCAGTTGCCGGGTTGGAAAGCTGACCTCATGAACAGAGCAGGGCGCACAGTTATGGTCTGGTTTGTTATGACTTCGATGGTAATCTACTTGGCGATGGCAATTGAGCTGCCGGCCAGGGCTCTCAAAGCCATGGCGAAGATTCACCGAGGTTTTCTTTGGAGGGGCAGACATGAGGCCAATGGAGGACATTGTTTGCTCGCTTGGCCAAAAGTTACTCGTCCCTTGGAGCTTGGCGGATTAGGAATCCATGATCTGAAAACGCTGTGTTGGGCTCTTAGAATGAGATGGTTGTGGCTGCGAAAAACGCAACCTGACAAACCATGGGCAGCCTTTCCTATCCAAGTGCATGAGTGTTTCAGAGCTTTTTTTGCGGTGGCAATTGAAACTACAGTCGGAGATGGGAACAACACATTATTTTGGACAGACAATTGGTTACAGGGTTCCTCCATTGCTATTATTGCTCCCCATATTTTTGCAAAAGTCACCAAGCAAAGAAGAAATAAGCGTACAGTGAGTGAGGCCTTGACAAATGATCTTTGGACTCAGGACATTCAAGGTGCACTCGGTGTTGCAGCGTTGGCCGAGCTCCTTGGTTTGGTCGATCTGTTGGAGGAAATTCAGTTGACTCCTGGAGTTGAGGATGTGCACAAGTGGAAATTTTCAGAATCTGGACAATACTCTTGCAAGTCGGCATACACAACTATGTTTGTCGGAGCCATCCATTCACCGTGGCAGCTCATCTGGAACACCTGGGCGCCCAAGAAGTGCCAATTCTTCCTATGGTTGGCTGTCCACAATCGATGTTGGACGGCGGACCGACTTGCAAAGAGGGGATTGCCTCACCCTGAGCATTGTGTGCTTTGTGACCAGCAGGATGAGAATATGGAGCATATATTGATTGGGTGTGTGTTTGCTAGACAGGTGTGGTTCACTTTGTTTAACAAAGTGGGACTGTCCCTATTGGCGCCACAACCTGATGATAGCTCCTTCGAAGAATGGTGGATCAAGACAGACAAATTAACCCCTCCTATCTTCAGGAAAGGAGTCAACTCACTAATCATCCTTGGCGCATGGATGATTTGGAAACAACGCAATGATGTAGTGTTCATCGGTGCCTCGCCCAATGTGCAGAGGACGTTGTCGCTGGTCGAGGAAGAGGCGCATCTATGGAGCATAGCTGGAGCTCGGGAGCTCGCAAGACTCCCTGCAGCCGCGGCAGTAGGTGCTTAGTTGCTAGCTGGTTGGGTCTCTCTAAGTCAGTCCGTGGCGCGTATGTAACTCAAGAACTGAGGGGTGTGTGGCGTGTGTGTTGTATTTTACAACTCTCCTTCTTAATGAAATGATGCGCAGCTCTCCTGCGTTTTCGAGAAAAAAAAAAGAAATCTGCAGGAACCAACAAGAGAGGCAATACCAACCAAAACGAGAAAGGGCAAAACAGGTATAAAACAGAAGAAGAGAGAAAAACAAGTTTTTTTTTTAAGAAGGGTTTTTAAAAAAAGGATTTAAAAAAAAAGGAGAAATCAAGGTTCTGGCACGTGGATTGCTTGCTTCCACTCTCTCCTATCCATAGAGATTGTATTTCAAAACCATCATGGATAATTGATGTACTTCAAAAAACAAATTGTAACTTGCTGAGTTGTATTTCAATGGAGAAATATCAATGTTGAGTGTATTTGTGAACAATATGATTCCTGAGCTGTATTTCAATGACAAATATGAATGTCTAGTTGTATTTGTGAACACTATTTCCATGCTTTCACTGTTGTTTTTTATTTGTATTGAAACTTGTAATATCATTGTTGTTTTATATTTGTATTGACAGGACATGGAGGCTGAGGGAGAGGGGAACGAGCTGAGGGAATGGACCTGCTAATTGGCCAGCATCAATGTCTTTCTTTCATGTTGTCTCAGCTGAGCGATATGGTGGCAAGTGGCGCTAAGACCTCAAGTAGCTTCAAGATGGTACATTACAATGCTTGTGCTAGGGCTGTCAATGACAGTTCAATACCAAGAGAAGTGGTGACCAAATTAAGAATCATTTGAAGTACTGGCAAAAGGTATGCAAAGATATGCAGACTTAAGCAAGTGAGTGCTTCTGGTTGCGATGAAGACAATACATATTATCACTCTTGACAGTGAGCACTACAATGACTATATTAAGGTAGATTTTCACTGTTATTTGCCTTCTATATTGCTGTCTTCACATACTAATTTGTGCAACTACTATTTTCTCCTACAATCTTCTCTTCTCATAATAACCAGTACTTGATATCTCATTTTAGGATCACAAATCTGATGCTGATTTTTTTCAACGAAACCTCTTGCGAACTATGCTGAAATGGCTACAATCTTTGGCAAGCTTGGCTACAGAAAGTTTTGCAAAAGACTCTAGTTGCACTCTAGGCACTGAAGAAACTGAACTTGAAAATGATGGCGATGGCAATGCTGAGGCTGCTACTCATGAGGATAATGGGGCATCATCATCGGCAACTAGACCAACAAGAGAGCAAGGCGTGCTGAAATTACGAGACACCGAGGGACTGATTGGTGCAATAACATCCAGTGGTGACAGGCTGGCACAGCTATAGAGAAGTGTGCTACAGGAAACATGGATCTGCCATCTGACTTAATTACCAGGTGCAAGACCTTCCAGGTTTTGACGACACACACAAGTCATATTACTATTGCCATCTGGTTAAAACCCACATATTGGTAGAGCTTTTCTACACCGCGCCATTTGAGTACCAGCTGAATTTCATGGCCAAGTGGATTAGTGAGAAATTTCTGGTTAAAGTTGTCCCATGCTCTTTTCTATTTCCATTATAGTTTAAACTAGAGATGACTTAGCTTGTGGGGCTGATTGGAAACATAAGTGATGTAACCTGTCAACAATGCCTTTGGGTTCTCACTGTCATTTTGCTTGTACCACTTAAACTATGAAAGTGGCTTAACTATGTGTAAGGTTCAGACTTGGACATGATATTATGTGTACGTAAGAACCTGTTTATGGTGATCACATGTCATCTCTTTGCATAACTACATAATAGTTGTAGCTGTGCTCTATTGCTATGGATTTTTTCTCTCCAAGAGATGGTCGCATGAAGGAAAAAAAAGATGCATGCGCATGTCCTCAAGTTTGATTGTTATCTACATTAATAGGCAATTGATGTATAAATTATGTTTGAGCTGCACCGTTAAAACAAAATGCTGGTGTGGATGGGTATCCTCACCATGTGAATGAGAAGGTGACCATATTCACTGGTTTCAGTCCTGTCCCCCAATCAAACAAGAAATGGGATCATTCCATCCCCTGCTATCCTTCGAATCAAACAGAAAACAGGGACCATCCTATCCCTTCAACCAAACATAAAATGGAACGGTTCCATCCCAAAAAACTGGGACGGTTCCGTCCCGTCCCACTAGTCCCAGAACCAAACACACGGTTAGTGAATGCCATGAACCGCTATTTGACTTCATGGCATCTCTTTCAGCCAACGGAAGTAAAACAGCAAAAGTATATGCTCGTTATTCCTTTGTTTCGTTTTTAGGAACAGTGATATCACGAAAAGAATTGGTTGTTTCATGTCTTGATACCTTTTGTAGGATTAGATTAAAAATTAAAATTATATTGTAAACTATGTTCGCCATCTGCAACGCACCATTGAGCAACCAAACAAATTAATTCTTGTAATTATGGCAATAATTAAAAAAGCAAAAGTACATGCTCGTTATTCCTTTGTTTCATTTTTAGGAACAGTGATATCACGAAAAAAATTGGTTGTTTTATGTCCTGATACCTTTTGTAGGATTAAATTAAAAATTAAAATTATATTGTAAACTATGTTCGCCATCTGCAACACACCATTGGAGCGACCAAACAATTTAATTCTTGTATTATGGTTTACACAAAAAAAATTCTTGTAATTATGGAAATAAATACTAGTAGCTGTGGTTGAAAGTGAGATGATCTAATATCAGTGCATAATATCTGAAAGTATTATTACATATTTATTGTGTACTTAGATAGTGATGCAGGAAAACCCCGAGCAATTTACCTAGAAGAAAACAGTATACCTTATGCCATTGTGGATACTCCTTTAGTGCATATCTTTTTTGACCATTATTGGTAATTTACTGTGTTATGTTCCTAACAGATAAATTACCAAGCAAGCGGTTGGGTTACTCACCACAAATCGGACATATGGGCAAAATCATCGGCATCTCCAGGAAATCCGCAGTGGGCTGTGTGGCCAATGGGGGGCGCTTGGCTTTGTACTCATCTCTGGGAACACTATCAGCATTCATTGGACAAAGTAAGAAAACATTATCTCTGCTATCCTCTTTCAGACAACTCTGAAACTGTGATCCCTTCAAGTGTGATGGTGAGAATGTAATTTATATTTCCACAAAATATCGATGGCCTAAAAATGTACTTTAGTTTCTCATGAACATCTTGGTACCTTAAATGGAACTATGCCTAAATTCTTCTAAAAAATGAGACAAATGAAACGTATCAAGGATGTCCCAAAGTTCATGCAATAATCATATAGGTTATTTTAGAGGCACAAAATGATACTAACTGTTTTGAATCTTCAGGAGTTTTTGGACAACGCGTATCCATTGCTGGAAGGATGTGCTCTTTTTCTGGTTGATTGGTTGATTGAGGGGCGTCAAGACTATTTGGAAACAAATCCCTCTACTTCTCCAGAGCATTCTTTCATTGCTCCTGGCACTGATGGTCAGCTTGCTAGTGTGAGCTATTCTACTACGATGGATATCTCAATCATCAGAGAGATTTTCCTTGCAATTATTTCATCAGCAGAGGTACCTGCAGTTACATGCAGTTATTAGTTAAAGTGAAATACTGGAGGGTGGTATTTATTAAAGTTGTTTATTATGTGAATTATGTGCTGACTCAGCCATCAGTTAAGTGTATGGCTTTGATTATGCTGCACGACAGGTTTTAGGCAAATCTGACACCAGTCTGGTTGTGAGGATCAAGGAAACACTACCAAGGCTCCCCCCAATTATGATTGCTAAAGATCGCACAATCATGGAGTGGGTAAATGTTCACAACTACTTGCTGCCTTATGTAGATTTAGTTTCTGTCTTTTAGCATGATTTGCTTAATGTAGCAATTGTTGTTGCTTGAAGGCACAAGATTTTGAGGACCCAGATATCCATCATAGGCATCAGTCACATAATTCACCTATTTGGTCTTTATCCTGGTCACACAATAACCATGGAAAAAGACCCAGAGGTTTGCGAAGCTGCTGCTGCTAATAGCCTTCACAAACGAGGTTTGCCAACGAAATGCCTAACAATATTCGATTATATATTTTATTCCACAACATGACCATGTTATTTATAAAGCAGTATTTGAATTCTTTATTACCAATAACATGGGATGTGCTTAGGTGTTTTAAGAATCTTGTTATGACCTAAAATGACAAGGCGTTCCACAAAAAAAAGACCTAAAATGACAAGGCAGTACAGTACTTTTTTTTATTGTGTAAGTACAGTATATTTGACGACATAAAAGTATTTCCCAGAATTTGTAAATTAAATTATTGTGGGTTCATATCAGGTGAAGATGGCCCTGGATGGTCACTTACATGGAAGATGGCTTTGTGGGCACGTCTTATGAACAGTGAAAATGCATATAGATTGATACTAAAGTTGATCAATCTGGTTCCTCCTGGTGAAATGTTTGGCGTAAATGGTGGACTGTATAGTAATCTGTGGACAGCTCACCCACCTTTCCAGATTGATGCAAACTTTGGGTACGAAGTATTTTCACTCTAAGTACACAGTTACTGTCTATGCTATGTATGATTCTGTCCGATATTTGTATTCCTCGCTATACTCAAGCTATTCTGGTTTGTATCAGTTATTTAAAAAGCCTGCATGAAGCAGAAAAGAAAATTTTACTGATATCCTGATATCCTGCACCTGAAGCCGAACTGTTTTTAGAATATCTAATTCTGAGCTCTTGCAGATTCACAGCTGCAATAGCTGAAATGCTGCTTCAGAGCACTCTCACAGACCTCTACTTGCTGCCTGCGCTCCTACTCAATAAGTGGCCAAGGGGCTTCGTTAAAGGGTTAAGAGCACGAGGCGATGTGTCTGTGGACATCTGCTGGGAGGAAGGGGAGCTACAGGAGGCATTGCTGTGCATCGGCAGAGCAAATTTAGTCCTGAAGCTGCATTATGGCATTCAAGTTACAACGTTCAGCTTTTCAAGTGGCAAAGCGTACAAGTTCAATGGGCGTTTACAGTGCATCGATATATGGCCCTTAGGAAAATAAGCATGCCATAGATCAGCATGAACGCATATTGCGGTTGTGAATTGTGTTTAAGATTTCTTCAAGTTAAAATATATATGGTTTAAGATTTCTTCAAGTTAAAATACTGGTTACTATTATAAGAGTGTAAGGTATTGCGGTTGTGAATTGTGTTTCCAACTATCACTGCTAACTAATTGCTGTTTGGTTAATAATTTCATGTATATGGAAATAACGATTGATTGTATGAGAATGGGCCTGTTCGCCTGGCTGCTTTGCAGCAGCTACAGTGTTTCAGTTATTTCTTCAGCAGTCGCTACAGTGTTCGCAGCAGCCGTTACAGTGTTCGCAGTTATTTCTTCAGCAGCCGCAGCTGCAGCGTAGCCTGCCGAACAGGCTGTATGTTGCTGGAGTTTTTAGTTGTATTTCGTTGCTACTAACAAAAGTCCAAACACTGTCATTAGTGGGCATGAACACTGCGGCTATAGATCAGCATGAACGCATAACTTCGGTACTGAACCAGAACAATTCAATTGTTTCTCTGCTCGATTTTAAGCTAACAAAGACAATCATCAATAAAAATCGAACAACAAGGTTGTAACACCGAAATGTTCTCCCAAATTCCCAATCTGCATGCGCTTGTGCCGGACATTGTTATATCCCCATTGGCGCCAAATTCAATTCACAGAATTACATAAGCTTGCCCAACCAACCGCCACCTGCTAACAAGTCCCACGCCACAGTTGCTCTTCCCCTGCCTCTCCTCATTCCCTCAACTCTCCTTCACCGTTGCAACCTGATCCTTCCATGGATGGCTGCGACGACGACTGGGTTTGGGTGCGCCGCACGACGGAGGCAGAGGATGAGGAGCACCCGCTGAAGGTGGTTTTCGCGTCTCCAGCGGAGCACTTCACCGACGCGGCGCCCATCGGGAACGGTAGCCTCGGCGCCATGGTCTGGGGCGGCGTCGCATCTGAGAAGCTCCAGCTCAACCGTACGTGATCGCTTTCCTCCCTTCACTCCCAGGTATCCCGGCCGGATTCCCAGATTCCTGGTTGATTTTGTGCTACTCCAAAAGGCTGGGAGGCTGTTACAAGAACGGTGACGAGGAGGCGTTCGGGGTAATGCCCCAACTAAAGCATATACATGTTTACCTGCAACCTTCCTCTTTTTTTTTTTTCATTTCTCTCTAGTGAATGTTTTACCTTCGTCAAATGGTCTTTCAGATGATACTCTGTGGACTGGTGTGCCGGGAAAATAAACCAACCCAGATGCGCCAAAAGCCCTTGCGGTGGTCAGAAAGCTCGTGGATGAAGGGCAGTTCGTTGATGCAACCAAGGCTGCCTCAGGTCTTTTTGGTGGTCCGACACAGGTATGTGTGATGCAGTGACAGTTTGGGCATGGCTGGCATGGTATTTTTCTTTGCACATTAGTACATACTGTTGATTAGCGGAATTTCAATCTTCAGCCTACTATGCGGGCCTTTGCCTAAAATACAACTATGTGCTATTCCACAAAAAGGGGCAGCCCGGTGCACGTAGTTCCCGTTTGCGTAGGGTCCGGGGAAGGGTCCGACCACTTTGGGTCTTTTGTATGCAGCCTTTCCATGCATTTTTGCAAGAGGCTGTTTCCATGACTTGAACCCATGACTTCATGGTCACAAGGCGCCGCTGCGCCAGGGCTCCCCTTCTATTTCCACAAAAAAGGATGAAAACAAATCATATGTGTACTGCTAACAGCAGCATGCATAAGTGCTAATTTTTTTGAATATCGAAGTCATGTTTATTATCCACAAGAAACAACGACAATGGTGGGTTAAAAATGTATTTGTTCCTCTTTTCCTTCTATATACTATGATTGAAAAATTTATTCATGTCCATAATTTTTGGCAGTTTTGCAGCTTCATTGTGTAGTTAACAATGAAGCATATGAAGTGTTGACCGCTCCAAACACGAACAGATGTTATCAATAATTCTATGCCGTGCAATATTTCAGAGTTCCCATGCACATATTTAGGACTGCTTTTATCCAACAAGAAGCTCCGCAAATCAGACCTCATGCCATGGATTGAGAAGATAGCGGATAAACTCCCGGGCTGGAAGGCATCTCTCATGAACAAAGCTGGTCGGGCTGCCTTGGTGCGCTTTGTACTATCAGCAATTCCAATCTACATTTTGATAGCTATGAACGTGCCTAAGTGGTTCATCAAGGCCATAGACAAAATTAACAAGGGATTTTTGTGGCAAGGTAAGGAGAAAGCTAATGGAGGTTGTTGTCTGGTTGCATGGACAAAGGTCGCGAGACCTTTGGATCTTGGAGGGCTGGGTATTCCCAACTTGGAAGTGTTGTCATGGGCCCTTCAGATGAGATGGCAGTGGTTCAAAAAAATTCGAGCTGACAGGCCTTGGACTGAGTTGGATTTACCATCTCATCCGAATGCGCTATCTCTTTTTGCCATTGCTGTCACTACAGAAGTTGGCAATGGGAATAGCACATTATTTTGGACAGATCATTGGATCCATGGGTGCTCTATTGAAAATCTAGCACCGGTAGTGTTTGCTTCCATTGCTCCACGAATCCGCAAGACCCGGACAGTAGCAAAGGCACTGGATAATGAAACCTGGCTACAGGATATCCGTAATGGAAGTGGCCTTTCTTGGTATGGAATAGCAGAATTCCTTCGACTTTGGGACTGCTTATTGGAGATAAATCTAACTGATCACGACGATCATCATATCTGGCGTCTCGATGGCTCGGAAGTATATTCTTCCAAATCTGCATACCGGGCATATTTCAAGGGGTCCATCACCTTTGAACCTTGGCGACGATTGTGGAAGTCTTGGGCTCCTCCCAAATGCAAGTTCTTCTTATGGTTGGCAATACGCAACCGCTGTTGGACTGCAGATAAATTGGCACAAAGAAACCTCCCTCATCCGGCTAAATGTCCATTATGTGATCAAGAGGACGAGACAGCCCAACACCTCTTGACCACATGCGTGGTAGCGAGACAAGTGTGGTGCAATGTGTTTTCTTCGCTGAACTTACCGGCTCTAGTGCCTCGGCTGGCTGAACGCAGCTTTGCTAACTGGTGGAGAAGGGCTGTGCGTAGAGTCCCGAAGGAACGCAAGAAGGGAATCAACTCGCTTATCATTCTGGTCGCTTGGATCATTTGGAAACATAGAAATAAATGTGTGTTCGAGCATATCTCTCCTTCTGTTACCTCCATCTTGAGGGAGCTCAAGGATGAGCATAGTCTCTGGTGTATGGCCGGAGCAAAGAAGCTAGAGAATCTAGGACTAGCTGGAGGTCTCTAGTTTGGTCAAGTTTTGGTCTTGGTAGTTTTTTCATCAAGTTTAGAGCTCAGAATGTAAACCTCATCTCATATTTGGTCCCCGTATGAGATGTCGGTGTTGGGGACCATTCTATTCTCTCTAATACAAAGAAGCGCAGTTCTCCTGCGTTTTCGAAAAAAAAAACACGAACAGAAATTCTTCTCTCAAATAAACTGACATGAGCATTGTTTGATTTGTCAATGGACTAAACACCAAGTTCATTTTGATATTTATTAAAGGGTGGTTATTGGTTAATGTTGTCTTGGTGCATAAGCTTGCTACCTGGATCCCTACTTCCCTATACCAATGCACTTATTATTTAACTTATTGTTTTCTCACCTTAAACCTGTATTATTGATTATTGCATTCTCATCTTAAATTAATGTCTGTGAAATGTTACTTTTATCCATACTATCCCAATTGAGGTTGTTAGGTCTACAGCAACAGAGAGTGAAGCTACAATTAGGTTATGATTATTATGTCAATTGTCATGCAATACCAGTGTTAGTGACCTTGTGAGTTACAAAATGTAGAATGATATATGCATGCTAAAATATCTGCAATAGTAGTTATATAAATGTGAAGGAAATAACATCTTATCTTTATTCCTGGTATGAAGCTCTACCAACCTCTTGGAGACATCAGTCTAGTGTTTGACGAATCCAGCCAGGAATATACTTCCTACAAAAGGGAGCTTGATTTACATATTGGAACCGTGTATGTCACCTACAATATTGGTGAGGTTTGGTACACTAGAGAGCACTTCTGCTCATACCCACACCAGACCATTGTTTCCAAGATCTCTGCAAGCAAACCAGGACATGTGTCCTTCACCTTATCCTTAAACAGTCAACTAAACCACAATATTCGTGCGATCAATGCAAACGAGATTATCATGGAAGGAAGCTGCCCAAGACTAAGACCCGACCTGCAGCATGATGGTGCCAATATTGCTGGTGGCATCAAATTTGCAGCTGCACTTAGTTTACAGATGGGTGGTGCTACTGCAAGAACCACAATTCTCAGTAATCAAAAATGAGAATTGATGATGCCGATTGGGTTCTTTTCCTAGTTACAGCTTCTTCCTCGTTTGATGGGCCTTTTGTGAGCCCCTTAGACTCAAAATTGGATCCTGAAGTAGCTGCTCTGAGGACACTGAGCGTAAGCAAGAATGCTACATTTTCAGAGCTGAAAGCTGCTCATTTGAAAGATTATCAGGGTCTTTTTAACCGTGTAAGTTTGCAACTATCACGAGCATCAACAATGAAAAAGACAAATTTGGGAGAAGCTGGTGAAGCTATCAGGACCACGGCTGAAAGAATAAACGGATTTGGAACTGATGAGGATCCTTCTTTGGTTGAACTATTATTTCAATATGGTCGCTATCTACTCATTTCAAGCTCTCGGCCTGGAACACAGGTATCTAATTTGCAAGGAATATGGAATCAAGATCTTAAGCCAACATGGGAGTAAGTTTTTAAAATTTCAATATGTAACTTTATCATATGATTTGTGGTTTCTTATTACCTTTCGTTGAATTGTTACTCATAAATTTAAGGATCACACTCTGGATCTAGAAATTTTGCAAGAAAGGGCACGAATATTATGTTTGTTCTTTTTTTTCCTTTCTTTTTTGGCTAGGATACCCTTACTCTCAATTTTGTAATCTGGACGTTAAAATGTGGACTTGTCTCCAGGACACTAGGGAAGGGGGACAAGACCATTATGCCTCTAACTTCATTCTGCTAAGTTTCCGTGGGAGATGTAACAGAAAGCAATGGTGCATGCAATCTACATATTTCATCATTGATTATAATCTACACATGGAGAAAAATAAATTAACAAAGTTTGATGCTAGGGGCATAATGATCTTTTCCCCCTTCTCTAGTCTCATGAATCCAAATTTTTTTTCTCGAATACGAAGGAGAGCTTCGTATCTTTGTATTTAAGAGAGAAAGAGCCGGCCCCTTACAATCATCACCAACTCATTCCTAGCCGAGCCATGAGGGGTTGAATTACAAACATCAATGTTGTGCTTCTATAAAAACACACACAAAAGGAAGACCTGACCCACACAGAGAGACAAAAGCTAAGGAATACCCAGCTCGCCTCCCTGCCCATGCCCTAAAGCTCTCAGGCCTCAAGCTCCAGCAAAAATTTCATATTCTCAATGTCCAGCAGACAAATCTGAGCTCGATATCTTGGCCACGGATTTGCGTTGAATATAATATAGCAATTTTCAAACCAAACAATTGTCATGTTTGCCTTTTTTTTGCTAATTATCGACCACTCTGGTTCTCTTGTCCCTGTTTATCTTTCCCTTCTAATGCCCTAATCCCTGTGCTTTTCTTGAGTGTAGATGTTTCCACTGGTCTAAATTTCAGGCCTGGGGGTAGAGAACAAATATGGTGACACAGCACTCTGCAATTTTGCATAATTGCAATGGCTTTTCATATAACTACAGATTACTGGAGAAGCCTAATTTCCCTGGTGGAATAAGTACTGTAATTGAGGATCACCTGAGTGTCCTTGCAACCTGAATTTTTGGATAAAGTGTTATAATGTTTTGGTTTCAGGGCGGCGCCACACCTGAACATAAATCTCCAGATGAATTACTGGCTAGCACTTCCTTGCAACCTTAGTGAATGCCAAGAACCCCTTTTTGACTTCATAGCCTCTCTTGCAGTTAATGGATCTGAAACAGCAAAAGTAAGTTTGACTCCAACAATTCTTGTACTCTTCATTGTATAAGGTTGGAATACTAGTTCAGTTTGGGATTGAACTTTTCTATACTATATTAGTGCTTGCTTACATAATTCTATACATGGGTCCATGAACCCTGGACGTACATCCAAGTTGATCAATGCCCTAGGAAATTTAGAGTGGCGGAGCCTGACCCAAAAGCAGGGGGTGCTGGAAACATTTTTTGTGCTAAATTATGATTCCAAAAAAAAAATCTTGAACACGCAGGAGAGCTGTGTATCTTTGTATTAGACAGAGAGAAAACCGGTTTTGTTACAAACGGGGCCTCAACATGGGGAAACCCACACCAACTCACACCCCGAGCTATGCTTTGTTACATTTGCATCACGAAAGAAAAAAGGACCATCTATGAGAGAATAAGAAGCCTCACAATGACTGCAGGGCCCTGAGCCCTTTTGCTCCTGCTGCACACCAGACAAATGATGGAAAATGATAACCAATTATTCCAGATATAAGAAGAACTATTACATATGTACTACAGTCTGAAGTTTAAAGACGAGAAAACTGAATACTGAGTGCACTATAATTAGCCAGCCAACTTTCTTCTTCAATATAATGATACGCAGCTCTCCTGCGTGTTCGAGAAAAAAAAATTAGCCAGCCAACTAATTACCCATAGGTAAAAATAAAATTAGATGAGTGCATTGGTTAAGCTTATTAAAAAAAACCATCTGGTGAACATGTGCGCAAAAAAATCGGACCGTAAGATCTAATTTTGATGGGCTGAAATATATGAAGTTTGGAAAGTCTCACTCATGATTTAACCAATCATGAACCTAGGGGATGTTTCCAAAAACATGTGTTTTTATCAATAGAAATCCCCACCCATGATTTTAGTCATTTAGATGCAATCCAATGGCTCTCAATGAGTTTGTGCACATGTTCATCAAATACTTCATGTGCACCTGATATTTCCCCTATTAAAAGATCAAGCTTATTAACATAACTGAAAGGTCAATTATCAAGCAAATGGCTGGGTGACTCACCATGACACAGACATATGGGCGAAGTCATCTGCATATTATGAAGATGCTGTATATGCGGTGTGGCCAATGGGGGGTGCCTGGCTTTGTACACATCTATGGGAACACTACCAGTACACTTTGGACAAGGTAAGAAGCACTTGTTTTGTCACATTGTAAGCTCATGTATCTTAACTTTGACTATGAAGTAGTTCTTGCTTGAATCTTATGGAGTAAAGTCCATGGGCGGTCATTAAATTTGTTGGGGGTGCCATCTAGGTCCCCCAACTCTTTATCCGCGGTCCAAATATCTCTAAGTAATGCTAGTCTGCCTACTCGGCGTCTCCATGGTATCCATGTCACCCAATTTTACCAACTCATCACTCATTATTATCTGGCCCACATCAATATAAAAGGAAAAATCAAGTAGACTCCTTCTGTTTACCTAAATTAATCTTTTTCTTTTTCTGTTTTGACGGGATTTTTAATTTAGGTGTGGGCTTGATAGTAATAGAAATATTGAGTTAGTACATTTGAGTGACATGGGCAAGTGAACCAGCTAGCAAGTTCAGAGACATGAATGTATAAATTAAGAGTTCATGGACCTAGATGGCAATTCCGAACAGGTTTTTAGGACCCTCAGTGTACTTTACTAAATTTTATGCTATTTTCCACAAAATATGTATGCCTCAGAGTGGCTAATGTTAGGTTAGGAGCATCCCACCAACCGAATTTGAATTTGTAGACAAATTATTTGAAGCAATATATCTGGATGATATAATATATGAAACATAAAATATGTCCCAATGATTTAAACAAGAATGTATCGATAATTAAATGCTAATGATTATTTTTCGTAACTCTAGAAATTTCTGGAGAACACTGTGTATCCTTTGCTAGAAGGGTGCGCCCTCTTTCTAGTTGATTGGTTGATCAAGGGACCTAGAGGCTATTTGGAAACAAATCCCTCTACTTCTCCAGAGCATTATTTCATTGCTCCTGGCACTGATGGTCAGCTTGCTAGAATGAGTTATTCTACTACGATGGATATCTCAATCATCCGAGATGTTTTTGTGGCTGCCATTTCTTCTTGTGAGGTAAAAGAGTCATGAAGCAACTAGTAGTTACCCTTGTTACGTATTCTCAAATCTATGGATTGAAGCTTTTGTAGATTGTACTTGCTTATTCTTTTGAAATGACTATTTGATTCGTTTAACATTCAATGATATTGAGTTTTACCGTACTAACAGATTTTGGGAAAATCTGATACTGCTCTTGTCAAGAGGATCAAGGAAGTGTCTTCAAGACTACCTCCTATTACAATTTCTAAAGATGGCACAATCATGGAGTGGGTAAATGTTCAATGCTGTGGATTACCTTCTCTTTGTTGTAGCACTGTGCCCTATTTTTTAGATTTTGATTATTATTATTTTATTTTTTGTTTGCATGGAGGCACAAGATTTTGATGACCCAGAAATCCATCATAGACACCTATCACATCTCTTCGGTCTCTACCCTGGTCATACTATAACTATGGAGAAAAATCCTGAGATCTGTAAAGCTATTGCTAACAGTCTTTACAAACGAGGTAAGCAAAACAAAATTGAGTAACCACGTTTAATTATATTATATCTGTCTTTGAATATAACATGAGTAAATAGTGCATGTACATGCCTGTTGATAACATCTTGTCATGTAGTGTTAATATTTTATGAGAAAAAATTAAGAGGCAGCACTTGTCCATTAAGAACCAAAACACATGGGACATAATAAATTAGGGAATAATGTCTTTTGCAACACGATTAACTTATTTTGATGTAAAATGCTGACATGTTGTGATTGTTTCTTATGAATACTAGGTGAATTCCCCGCGCGTTGCTGCGGGAGTTCGAGAAACAATTCCATATTAAAGTCAGACAAATGATTTTTCTTTTTAAAATTATGGATTATTGTGGTAACATTTGGAGTAAGGTGGAACTACAATTCGAAATAAATATATACATAAATTCGTTTTTGTACGGGACAACAAAAACTAAACAAAAGCAGTGATCTGCAGAAAAGAATGCTTGGCAAAGATATTTTAATTTTTCTTTACATTTTCTCTTTTACGTCAGAGATATTGGCGGAGATGCTTGGCAAAGAAAGTAGTGTAATGATTCTTTGATGGCAAATCATCCAATTTCGTTGTGTCAAATCAGCTTTGCTGGTTGAACTACCACATGTGTTTTTCTCTCTTAAAACACCCTCGCCATAATATTAAATTTGTAATAAATCATTGGTGATTAACATGATGATCTCATCAAATTATCTTAAAGAAATTTTACTGCATATATAGATAAACATGCAATCCAAGACAAAAGTCATTATAGTAATGATAAATATGAAACATGATACCTGCATCATGTAGCGTCTATGTGTGAAAGAAATGTATCTCACACAAATTAGCAATGGAAAGGTGGAACAGTTATTAATCCGAACCTTTCAATTGAGATCATAAAGTAAAAAAAAAAAACGACACTGTTATGTGCTTGCACATGTTCTGGGCATTTACAACAAAAATGGCCATGAATAGAACTTCTGATGTCGCTCAGAGGAACATTATACATGTAGAGCATAACTATATATGTTTATCCACGATCAAATCACAGCAGGAAAATTAGAGGTGCTGAAGGAGCATTCTTATGTTTGAAGAATGTATGGCGGGTTAGGGGTAAGGACTGGAAGCGGAATTTGGGAGTGGTGATCATATCCACAATCAAATCACAACAGCAAAATTAGAGGTGCGGAATATTTGATCCATCAAATTGTCTTGAAGAAATTTTACTGCATATATATAGATAAACATGTAGTCCAAGGGAAAATCATTAAAAATCATAAAAATGAAACATCATACCTCGATCATATAGCACCTATATGTGAATGCAATATATCTCAAACAAATGTACCTAAAAAATAGAAAAATTGGAACAATTATTAGTCAGAACCTTTCGATTGAGATCGTACAGTAAAAATGGGCATTTACAACAAAGTTAGTCCATGAAGAAATTGTGATTTCGCTCAGATGAATATGATACACATAGAGCATAACTATGTATCCACAATCAAATCACAGCAGCAAAATTATAGGTGGGGAAGGAATATTTTCTTAGTTTAGAAGAATGCATACGGCCGGTTAGGGATCAGGAACTGGTGATTCCATCAATAAGCAGGCAGTGCAACACCTAGATGAGGACGTCCCCTGGACTGGTGATTCAGCATTTTTTCAGCAAAGGATATACTCGGTGATGCAGGTGCCATCGAAATGAACTCCTGCGATCCGAACAGGGAGGACGCTTGGTATATATGTTACGGGAGTGCTAGAGGAGTTTCTGATTGGAGAAGGATTAATGGGGAGAGTTACTCGTAGTAGGGAAGCATGAAGCACAAGAATGGTGGCGAGAGTTATTGGTAGTGGTGAAGTGCGTCATTGATAATGGTGAAATACAAAGTAAAGAATGGGATGAAGGAAGGAAGATGATCGGATTGGCTTGATTGTGCATGGGAGTTCATGGTTGGACGAACATGATGGCGGCTGTAGTGCTACTGCTACAGGACTGCTACATAATATAGTGTTATTGGGGTAATTGATTTGTTCAGCTGTTACGATATATATTAACCTGCATTAAGATAGTATATTAACGGGGCCATGAGTGTGTTTAGTGGAAGTTGAAATGTGCTAAGGGTCGTTGTTGCGGGTGTAAAAAATGTTAGAAAAGGATCCAACGGTGAGAAATAACAGATCCTATGCAATCTAACGGCTGAAACAATATTGATGATGTGGCTGCACCACAGAAGAGAGAAAGCACAATTAAGAACCCTTAGTTGGTTGCACTTATAAAGAAAGAGTAGATACAATGTAAAATAATTGACTTATAGTTTACAAGAAAGATTTGAAAACTAAACTTTTATTCAGTATGTTTGTGACTAAAAAATAAGACAAGGTTTTGCTGTAAAATTTCTCGAACACGCAGGAGAGCTGCGTATCATTGCATTAAGAAGAAGAGTTTTGGGGTACGAAGAGACCCTGATTACACACCTACACACACCCCATTACATAAGCCTCATTCGGCCGTTTACATAAAAACGACTTGACCAAACAAATGGAAAATTGAATGCTTCAGTCCTCAACCTGCTGGGCTTGTGGGAATGAAATGGTGCCGACATATTTTTGACAAACTATACTCTCCTAATATTGCTTGGTTGCTTCGAATTTGAACATATCACTTTTCTCATGTAGCAAACTCATGTGATCTTTATCAGGGAAAAATGGTCCCGGATGGTCAACAGTGTGGAAGCTGGCTCTATGGGCGCGCCTCCTGGACAGTGAAAATGCATATCAAATGGTAATAAAGTTGATCACTTTTGTTCCTCCTGGTGTAAAGGTTGGCTTTGAGGGAGGATTGTACTCCAATCTGTGGACAGTGCATCCCCCATTCCAGATCGATGCCAATTTCGGGTACTAATTATTCTTGCTTCACGTAAACACTACAATTTGTATTTACTTTGGCAGATAAATTAGCCGGCCTACTGAGCCGCCATTACTTCGTGGTAGTAAATGCTCGTCAATGAAGTGCAGTAATTAGACAATCTCTAATTCTGTGCTCTTTTACAGATTCACGGCGGCAATTGCAGAAATGCTGCTTCAGAGCACTCTCACAGACCTATATCTGTTACCTGCGCTCCCACGCGAAAAATGGCCTGTGGGCTGTGTAGGGTTAAGGGCTCGGGGCAATGTGACTGTGAACATCTGCTGGGAGGAAGGGGAGCTTCAAGAAGCATTGCTGGGGACTGATAGTGGCAGTTCAATCATGAGGATGCATTATGGTGGGCATGTTTCAGCGATTGCCGTTTTGGAAGGCAATGCTTACAAGTTCAATGGGTATTTACAGTGCACTGAGACGGCCCCCCTGAATGAAAAATAAATCTTGTACATTTTTTTTTTCATGTGTATGATTTTGTTACGGCAGGTGGACATATGAATGAATTGTGTGTGGTTCTGAATTGTCTCCTTATTCAAAGTAATGCTTATACGATGATAAATGAGAATAAAATGGCATTAGTGTTGATTTTTCAAATCGGAACTGTCGAAATCTTCGAAAATCGGACCTGCATTTGTAAATTAAGTCCAAACCCTCCAAAACACTTGTTCATATATTATTTTCTCAACATTTGACCCAGTTTCATATTAACCTTCAGATGGAACAGTTGTGCCAGGTTACATGCGTGCTCCATGAATTAGTCATTCGAAACCAGCGCAAACTAGATTTTCGTGCATGCCAGTACCATACAACAGAAAACATCCTACTCAGATTTCCTAAGTTTCATGTTTGTACAAGATTACTAAACCATTAGCCCAATTATTTACTAGATTCCCATCCCAAAACTCTTTGCAGCAAGATTAAGCACAAAAGCTACCCATAGCATAGACTCTACTCGAACAAGAAGGCTTCAAGGAATAATGAGGAGCAACTAGTAAACCATATCATAGGACTGATGGTAATATAGAGGATTTTTACAATCCAAAATACTAGCTAGTATTACAGAAACAATACTAGCCGATATTATGATCCAACGGGCCAGATTCATTGTTTTTCATTCACCAATACTAAGCTAATATTTTATTAAATTGATGGTAATATCAGAAAATAATAATAATGATAGGCTAGTAATAATATTTTGGAAGGTCAATTATAGATCTTTATGTTACATCTTCATATCATTAACTCGATAATGAGGGGGTTGGATCCCAATACAAGAAATAATTATTAATTTAACTATTTTAAAAAAATAAGATAAATGTTTTAGTTTCTAAATTACCCCAAGAAATACTAGTATTATCTTCATAATACTAGTTTTGGACTGTAAAAATCCTACAATATAATTAAGGCAAACTTGCATGTTTAGAAAAATAGCACGTTCCTACAATAAACAGAATCAGTTCGATCAGGAGTTTTCAAATAAACGCCTTATTCTTGTAGGGGTGGCTGCCATGTTTTAGTCAATATGGTTAGGCCGCAATGATATTGCTTTAAGAAAAAGTCAACATTTGGTCTTCAGAGATACTTTCGCTTCTGGAGATTATTGCAAAAAGAAGCCTACAAGGAGGAGGTGGTGCGAGCGTGCCATATGTTAGGCGATTGCCATGAGCATCTTTGCCAAGAACAGATGGCCATCGCATATTAGAATTTGTGCTTCTTCTTACATGGAGCCATTATTTGATTATGAAAATCTGTAATAATGATAAAGCTGTATGCAAACATTGCAAAAGGCCAGATGTTTTATTCCTTTATCTTAAAAAAAAAGAGTTTTCAAATGATGTTGCTCAATGTCCTCGACTCTTGCTCTTGAGATTTTCTTACTGCTTCTTTGATGCCTACTTACTTCCACGAACTACTGACAAAAGGCTAAACACAAAAACTAGGAACAGGACAGCAAACAAAAGGAAACATATTTAACTTGTCCAAACAAGTTAAATGGAAATGGAACTAGCTAGATTATAAAATTTTTTTAGATGAAAGGGATGATTCCCCTAGTTTTCATTGCGAAAACCAAGTTCAGCAGCAGTTACAGGTTCTAAATCATTCACACACGCGCATGGGGGAAACAGCAGACTCGCTGCCCCAGTTACAACCAGAGCAACATGCTCGGCACCCTCTTCACTGAAGCTCTCGGCGACGCCACCATGTGGTGTGAATCTTGTCCTCTCCTCCGATGACTGCACGCCCAACCACGGTAATCTCTCCGTCCCTTCCAATCTTTGAGATAACTTTCTCATAGCCTGCTCCAATTCGATCAGCATGTCCTTCTTGCAAGCCTTCATCCAGGTTCTCAACGTCCCCAAGATTCTTTTCCACAGCGCCTTCATGCTCGACCACATCTCCCCCTGAAAGCATAAAGCATTTCGTAAAGACCACAAACTCCAAAGTGCAGCAGAAGTAATCATGTTAAGCTCAGCATGTTTCTTACTGCTTATCCACCAACGATCAACTGATTCATAGTCGTCCCCCAGCTCTTTGCCCACTACTTCTGCAATACAGCTCCACATATTTCTAGCAACCACACATTTAAAGAACAAATGATCTATGTTCTCAGGTTCACAACAGAGAAGGCAAGTTTTATCACTGACCTCCCTTCTTTTTGCTAGATTGTCTCTAGTCAAGGTCTTGTTCTGGGACATTAGCCACAAGAAAATATGAATTCTAGTCGGGATCTTAAGGTCCCATATAGCAGACACAAACATAGGTTGAACCCCTCGAAAGTTTATCACTGAATAAAGCTATTGTGTACTGTATAAACCATTAGAGGTATACTTCCTGATTGTCTTATTGGGTTCATCTGAAAGCTCAATGGATTCAGCTATAGCTACCAGCTCTAGCCATCTATTATATCTTCTCTCGTTAGCTGTTCTTCTAAAAGTGAGCATCAGGTTAGAGCCATCCCAGACCTGAGCCACTGTCTTATTGTTTTCGTTACAAATCACATAAAGGTCCCAGAACTCGATAGCTAAGCTAGTTTCTCCAAACCATTGATCCTCCCAGAACCTTACATTTTTGCCATCCCCAATTTTCCACATGTATCCTAATCTTGCTGCTTGCATCGCCCACATCACTCCTTTCCAAAAAGGAGACCCAACATCAGTGGGGCAGCAGAAGATGTTAGGGGAGTTAGTATTATATTTAAAGTCCACTATTCTCTTTCATAATTTGTCATTATCTAGCTGGTATCTCTTAATCCAAGAGGCCAGCAAACAAATATTCATGTCTCTGATATCAGAGATACCCAAGCCACCAAATTCCTTCTTCTGAGTAACCAACCCCCATTTGGCTAGGTGATATTTGTGCTTCTCATTTGTGTTGTCCCAAAAGAAATGAGCTAATTGAGAGTTAATCAACTCTATAGCCCATTTAGGGAATTTTATGATAGAGAGCAGATAAATAGGTATACTAGACAGACATGCTTTCAAAAGCACTAATCTGCCACCATAGGATAAAAGTTTCCCATTCCACCCAGCAATTCTTTTCATGAGTTTATCAATAATTGGTTGTAAGTCTTCCTTTCTCAGCTTCTTAAAGTGTAGAGGAACTCCCAAATACACTCTTTTTGCAACAAAAAATGTGTGTAAACACCCCAGACTCTTCTTCACCCATGTTGATTGTTAGCAGATCACTCTTATGAAAATTAATTTTCATACCAGAGATCTGCTCAAAACAACTCAGAATCCATTTGAGGTTCATGGCATACTCAACTTTGTTTTCCAGAAGCAAAATTGTATCATCTGCATACTGTAGACTAATAACCCCCTCAGGAGTAAAATCACAAAGCAACCCTTTGATTAACGCAGCCTGAGCAGCCTTTTCAAGCATCTTAGTAAACACATCAGCTACTATGTTGAAAAGTAAAGGTGACAAAGGGTCCCCTTGTCTTAAACCCTTCCTAGTATTGAAATAGCTGCTGTTCTTATCATTAATTCGAACACAGAGTTTACCACTTCTAACAACACTATCTATCCAGGAAATCCATTTTTGAGAGATACCTCGAAGGGCCAAAACTTTGCTTAGAAATTCCCAGCTTACTCTATCACAGGCTTTCTCATAGTCTAGTTTTAGAACCAGACCTGGAGAGCCACTTTGTTGAGCTGAATGAATTACTTCATGTGCACAAACAACACTCTCTAAAATGAAACGTCCTTTGATGAAGGCCGTTTGGTTTGGGGAGATTAATCTCTCACACACTCGGTTTAACCTCATGGTAAGGACCCTAGTGATGATCTTTAGACTACAGTTCAGAAGACTAATTGGTCTGAATTTTTTCAGATCTTTAGCATCAGGTTCTTTGGGAATCAAAGTGACCATAGCATAATTCAATCGACCTACATTCAGTTCATCAGCCTCAAAGCTGTGAATAACTTTCATGAGGTCCTGTTTAACCAGGTCCCAAAATTTCTGATAAAACAGAAAAGAAAAGCCATCAGGGCCAGGGGCCCCCTCAGAATAAGATTCAAAAACAGCTAATTTAACTTCTCTTCTGTAATTGGTTCTACTAGGAGATCATTCTCCTCTTCTGAAACTTTTTTAGAATTATCCCAAAAGGATTCCTCTGAACCTATATTCAAATTTTGTTCAGCTCCAAAAAGTTTTTTGTAGAAATCAACCGCCACATCTAAGATTTCTTCCGTGGTATTGACTAACCCATTTGGGCCCTCAAGTCCAGCAATGAACTTTTTCCTTCTACGTTGATTTGCAACAGCATGAAAGTAGGAAGTATTCCTATCCCCTTCCATCACCTATCTATCTCCGGATCTCTGTCTGGCTGCTGTTTCTTCCATCAGCCAGATTTTATCCAGTTCTGCGCAGATCTCTCTCATTCTATTTCTATACCAGTCTCAGCAAATTTATCCAGGATATCGAATTCCATAATCAAATCCTTTTTCCTTTTGTTTTTTTCGGCTGACATATTTCTATTCTAACCCTTGATTTTCTTCCTTAAGAGTCTGAGCTTGTATTGCCAAATGTCCATAGGGTCACTGGCATCACAAGGCGAATCCTAGACCTCTTTTACAATTTTTTCAAAATCTTTTTCATCCAGCCACCATTTTTCGAATCTGAAAAGTTTTTCTGGCATGTCCCTACCCTCCCCTGTATCAATACAGAGGGGGTATGATCACTACCATACTTAGGTAGGGCTTTAACCAATGACCTGGGGTATTTATTTTCCCAATGGGTGGTTGCAAAAATTTTATCAATTGAGGCCATAATCAAGTTATCCTGATTATTGGCCCAAGTGAACTTTCTCCCTGAAATTTTGAATTCAATCAGACCAAAATTGTTAACCCAGTCATTGAAACAAAAAGTTCAATGAGGGTTAAATGTTTATTCGATTTCCATCTTGCCCTCTTACAAGATTAAAATTTTCACCTAAGAGGGAAGGTCCATCCCAGGATTCCATTATATTATGGAGTTCATTAATGAACCCCTGTTTATGTTCATCGTAGGATGAGCCATAAACAACAACCAATCTCCAAACAATATGATCATTTTTATTTCTCAGCATAACACAAGCAGTAAAAGAATTTAACTGACAAGAAATGAAATCAAACATATCCTCATCAAAACCTACTAGAATACCACCAGCTGTTCTTCTAGCAGGCAACCATTTCCATCTATAATTTCTGTTACCAGAAATATAGTGCAGAAAAGAAGGATCAAAATGTTCCTTTTTTGTTTCTTGCAAACTCACAAAGTCTAGAGAGTGATATCTTATGAAATCAGCTAATTTTTGCATTCTACCTCGCTTGTTCAAGCCCCTAACATTCCAAAAGGCTCCTATCATTTAAAATGTTTGATTTTCTACCCCTATTTTTCCTAACTACAGCAGTTCAAGCTGCCTCCTCAGACTTTTGTGGGACCTCTGTTTGAGGTTTTGTTGCCACCTGGTTATCCAGGGGAGAGCTTGTGACAAATCCTAAATTATCATGATCAAGCACATGTGTTGTAGGGAGCAGAACCTCAGGGTTCTGTTCTACAATATCTGAAACTCTACTAATTTCATTGTTAACAATGACTTTTATGTTTTCTATCCTTTCTTCTGCATCACACCCAAGGTTAATACCTACTATGTTAGCTTTATCAAGCAGAGCATCATTAGAGAGGATAGCAAAGGAGTTACCCAATTTAGTTGGTTTCTCCAGGTTCTTGTACATCTTCAGATTAGCAGCTTTTTCAAGGACAGTTCTGCCATCATCTCTTCCTCTTTTTGGCCTCTTGTCTACCAGGATTGGTCCCAGTTTTTCTGCTTCTTGTTGTTTCTTTTCTTGTCTTGCTTCTCTTGATTCAGGATGTTAGTGTTTCTATCTTCAGGTTTATTTGAGTCTTCTTCCATCTTTTCAGCAGAGCATGCATTGAGTTCCAGTATCAAGTTTCTGCCCACTGTGTTAAGCATTAGTTCCTCCTGGGGGCACTGGATCCACTTCAATGACCTCATCTACTTCTGAATCAGACTCATACAGCTCCACGTTCTGAAGCAACTGCATGCAGTCTCCTTCATTCAGTTCCACATTCCCCTGATCTAGGAATGCCCTCCGCCTGCTTTGTTGTTCTTCTGTGTCTAGTTCCACTCCCAGACTTTCATGTTCTTCTTCTGGGTTCACTTCTTTTGTGGTTGAATTTTTGCCCTGCTTATCACTACTCCCATACTTGCTACTGCTCAGTGTTGTTGTTGGAGATTTGCTTTTCCCTGAGCTATCTGTGTCCATTTTCTTGCTATCTTCTGCTCCTTCCTCCTCGAGGTCGTCAGCCTCATCATCTTCATTATCATCTCCCTTATCCTCTTCATTGTCATCTCCCTCTCCATCGTTCTCTTGGATCACTTTCTCCACTGCAAAGTATAGCTTGTAAATCTTTTGTTTCATCTCAACTATTCTGCTCTTAGGAATTTTGGTTGGATTTCTGCATAGCACTTTGACTCGAGCCTTCTCATAAAAGGATTTGAATAGAGTCCCCCAATCCACTTCTGCTAGTATGCCAAAACAGGATACTATTTGGGCTAACACTTTCCAAGTGCACCATTTGGGAGGAATGCCTAATATTTGCACCCAGGCAAATTGTATCTCTCCAAAAAGGTATATCTCTCCATCCCAAATCTGCACACCAATTGAAGTCCCTTCTTTGAGCATATCAATGCCAGGTAGATCCTTCAGATGTTCCACTTTTTTCTGAGGTGGGAACCTGGCCAAGAACTTCTTGTCATCCATTTGTCTAATCTGCCATGGCCACTCTTTACTGAATATGCCAGCCAGGTTATTTTCCAGTTCTGCTATAGTCAGGCTCCCCTTTTTCACTGTCACCAATCCACAATTCCTAAAGTTCAACCACTTGATTTCCTCATAGTCATTGATCTCTATGTGATAGAAACCTAGCCCATTATACCAGAACTCCCAAAGTAATTGGCACAAGGGTGAGACCTTTTTCCTTCTGGGCAGGCATTTGTTGGATGGTTGTCAGCATTGCAGATGAAGCAGAAACGAGGTTTGGTGCAGATCCCAGTAAAGTGACCTGGTTCACCACAGTTGAAACATATGAGATCTCTGTACCTTGGGTCAATCTGGGCTGCTTCCTCCTTCTTCTTCTCATGCTGCTGTTGCTGGGTGTTGATGTGTTGTTGAGCTGAAGACTGTCTCTGATTTGATCTTGCAGGAGCTCTTGGTTGATACTGTTGCTTCGGGTTCTGAGGATTCTGATGCTGATGCTGTAACTTGTATCTGATGATTCTGATATCCCCACTGTTGTGGTGGGAAACCACCCTGCTGATGCTAAGGGGGAAACCACTCTGCTGTGGAGGAAATCCACTCTGCTGCGGAGGAAATCCACTCTGCTGCGAGCGGTGCGGGCCAGGAAACCTCTGGTTCTTCTTCTTCTGAAACCCTTTTGCCCCTTGCTCCGCCATCGCCTTCCTCTTGACTACTTCAGCGAACGTCCCTCTTGGCACCTTGCAGAGATCTCTTGCGAAATTGAGTGATCTGATCTCCCGGCGCCACTTATCCGAACCACGTGCTAGGAAGCAATCTGCTGCAATGAAGGACTTTGCCTGAACTAGATCCTGGCGCACCCAGACGAGGGCTGAACTGGAGGAAGACGGAACCCTAACCCTAGGTGGGGAAGAGGGGATCTGCCAGAGTTGGCCGAAAAACTCCTCTACCTGCTCATCTTCGCTGTCGTCTTCTTCTCCTCGGTTACCTTTCACTCCTCGGGTCTCATCTCCATTCCCCACCCACGGAGCAGTCGAGATTGCGCCATGTGTCGCACATCCGGGGGAGGAGCGATTCCGCGCACCAGGGTCGCTGCGAACTGGGCCATCTTCCTTCAAATTTCGGCGCGCGCCTTAGGCTGAAGACTCCGCTCGCTCGCAATCGACTTGGATGATCGGTGGGGGAGGATGTGGTGGTGGTGGTTCGCCGGCAAAGGGCGGCGCAACCTCGGAGGAGGTCGTCGCCCTCGGCGTCGCTCTCGACGCTTCACTCATTTTTCCCTTATGTGCTACTCTATCTCTAGATTATAAAATGTTTAACAAGTTTCCACATCTCAGTTAAAAAGACAAGAAACAGAAAAATTAGATACACCTTTGCACACAAACGCGACAAAACATTACAGCAGGAGACATGCATCGGGGGATTACCCAATGGCCGGCATGTGTTGTCTTGTCCCTTGGTGCCAAATGATCAAGAAACCAATAGAAGCAGCAAGCCGCTCGGCCGAGCCCAAATCATTTCCATCCATCCCGTTGTAGCTCTCCTTATGGACGGCGACTGGGTATTGGTGCGCCGGCTGGCCGAGGCGGAGGCCGTTGCCACAGCGGCAGCGGCACGACGAACATGGTCGGCGGCGGCGGCAGCCGAGGTGAAGGAGGAGCGGCCCTTGAAGGTTGTGTTTGCGTCGCCGGCGGAGTACTTCACTGATGCTGCGCCGATCGGGAACGGCAGCCTCGGCGGCATGGTGTGGGGTGGCGTCGCCACCGAGAAGCTCCAGCTCAACCGTAACGACCTCACCACTTCTTTGCCCGCCATCACTTTTTTTTTTGGCTTAAACATTTGATACCTGAGTCCTAAACTAAAGACAAGTGTTTTTTTTTTCTTTCTTTCATTATGGACCATGGTAACGTTTCTGAAAAGAAAATGTGGAAAAGAAGACATTGCAAAATAATGAGTATAAAAAACAATATTGTACGCTGATTTGCCAAGTCCTATAGTGGTGTTTGAAGATGTTTTCGTAGAAATGTGACGGAGAAGAACTGAAAGCAACAATAACGTTCCTTGGCTGCTGCTGCAGATGACACCCTGTGGACCGGTGGACCTGGCAACTACACTGATCCGGACGCCCCGGGTGCTCTTGAGGCCGTCAGGGAGCTTGTCAACCAAGGGCGGTTCGCCGATGCCACTGCAGAGGCCAAACGACTCTTCGGCGGTCAATCAGAGGTACACGCTTTGTTATATTTCGCATCTCTTGCCCAGCAGCAATAAGAACACACAGTAACAGTACAATCTCTGCCTGACTGCTATCCTACATTCAGTTCATGCTTTCCAAAATTAAAATGCTTTATTGAAACATTTACTGAAGGTGTACCAGCCTCTCGGTGACGTAAATCTGGAGTTTGGAGCCTCTGGCCAGGCGTACGGTTCCTACAAAAGGGAGCTGGATTTACACACCGCGACCGTGCTCGTCACATACAACATTGGGGCGGTGCAGTACACGAGGGAGCACTTCTGCTCACACCCGCATCAAGTCATCGTCACCAAGATCTCTGCTAGCAAACCAGGTCAGGTCTCCTGCACATTGTCTTTGAGCAGCCAGTTAAACCATAGCGTCACAGTGGCCAATGCAAATGAGATGGTCATGGAGGGTATCTGCCCAGGACAGAGGCCTGGACTCCGAAAAGGTAACTCCGATGATGTAGCAACAGGAATCAAGTTTGCTGCCGTTCTTGGTTTCAAGATTGGTGGAAGCACCGCAAAAGCAGCAGTTCTGAATGATCAGAAGGTGTTGCGACTTGAAGATGCAGACTGGGTTGTTTTGGTTGTTGCAGCCGCTTCGTCATTCGATGGTCCATTTGTCCATCCTTCGGACTCTAAATTGGATCCCACATCCATTGCTCTGAACACAGTGAACCGCACTAGGAATCTAACATTTGATCAACTGAAAGCAGCCCATTTGGATGACTATCAGAGCCTCTTTTACCGCCTTACCTTGCAACTTTCACGAGGATTGAACGATGTGTGCACTTCAATTACCAGAAAAAAAGATTAAGAGACGGTGAAACCATCGTAACTTCAGCAGACAGAGTGAAGAGCTTCCATATTGATGAGGATCCATCTCTGATTGAACTGCTATTCCAGTATGGGCGTTATCTCCTCATTCGTGCTCCAGACCAGGAACTCAGGTTTCTAATCTACAAGGAATCTGGAGCCAAGATATCGCACCTGCATGGGACTAAGATAAATTTGTATCATGTTATTGCCTCTTTTCATTTCTCTGAAATTCATAATGAGGCTGCGTAAGTAGTTAATCTACCTAATATGTGTAGGGTAGAGTAAGTACTGAAACAAGGAGTGATTGTGAGATTGTTACACAAATTTATGTATTTATTATTAAGAATCCTGCAGTACTTCTTGTTGCCTCTATCAGCAGTTCCATTCAACTTGATACAACGTATAAGCAATGTGTGGTAGAGATGCAACTGTAACGTAAACTAGTATGATGGTGGCTTGGACATTTACGTGGCTGGTATTGTATAATATTTAATGCCTCATTAATTTATTATCGTCTCATCATTGTTGTTTTTTGTCACTTGTTTTCGTAACAAATAATAGTGTGTAATCTATTAATTATAACTTCGATATAAGTATTTCGGGACTTCTTGTAATGGTAATGTCAGTAATTTTCAAACATGTGGAGAGTATCTCTGGACTTTTTTTTTCATAATGACCGTGGCGATTAATTTTTAAAATATGCGAATGGTCTTTGGACTAGTTTTCATAATGGCAGTGGTAGAAATTTTATTTTATTTTTCTCTAATTAGTATGGTAATTCTAGCCTTTGAGAGCATACGTGGTTTGGTGGCTCCGTTTCTTGGCCAAATATAAGTTAATAGATAGATGTAGCCCAATGGAATGTGTCATAGAATTGCCCACTTTGCATATGGTGCCTCCTAGTATTTTCTGTTTTGCATTTTCGATGAAACGATTACTTACTTATTTTGTGATACCTATATTCAGACTTCTTGAATTTTCAGTGCAGCTCCTCATCTGAACATAAACCTACAGATGAATTATTGGCCAGCACTTTCTTGCCACCTTAGTGAATGCCAGGAACCATTGTTTGACTTCCTTGCGTCTCTTGCTGTTAATGGTAGTAAAACAGCGGAAGTAAGTTATGGTTCTTTCTTTGATTGGTTCAGTTTTGCCGCAAAAGCTATTATTCAAATATTAGTTACGTAAGAGTTAGGGGTGTGAGAATTTAAGTTTCTGGATCCTTGATCAACCACTTGTTTTTGTCCATCATCCCATTGCATCTCATAGATCTTATGATTAGTAAATAGAACCTATCATTAGGAAAATCAGCAACCTCAAGGTTTCATAATCCGATGATTGTTACCAAGATTCGTAATTAGTAAAAACAACATTATATGTTAGAAGCCTGATATCATTTTGTGATATGCTGTTAGAACTATGTGACAATTCTGATAGGTCAATTACAAAGCGAGTGGATGGGTAACACATCATGTCTCTGATGTATGGGCTAAATCATCAGCCTTTATTAAGAATCCTAAGCACGCCGTATGGCCAATGGGAGGTGCTTGGCTCTGTACACATCTATGGGAGCACTGCCAGTTTTCACTGGACAAAGTAAGAAAAGGTTTTGTTGCTCAATTTCATATTTTAGTTCACTACTGAACTTTCATTGCATCTGGTTCAAATTTTACGAAGATCATATCTTGATTGAAAAATATTATTTTGTGTACATTTTGATTAAAAAGTACTTAATGGTCCATAGCTAACAAATATTCTACTACCCTGTAATACGCTATGACATATATATGTCAGGACTTTTTGGAGAACACTGCATATCCACTACTGGAAGGTTGTGCTACCTTTCTGGTTGACTGGTTGATTGAAGGACCTGGAGGTTATCTTGAAACCAATCCCTCAACATCTCCAGAGCATGCTTTCATCGCCTGATGGTCAGCCAGCGAGCGTGAGCTACTCAACAACAATGGATATCTCAATTGTAAGGGAGGTTTTCTCAGCAGTCCTCATATCTGCAGAGGTAGTTAGCTAAGTAAAAGATACATTTGTTTATTTATAGTAATATGTATGCTGTGTAGAATAAATGTTATCCTAGAAATAAATAAGAAATGCCATTTTAGTTTGTTCGAAAGCAGTGACCATTTTTCCATACTAGATCTTGGGTAAATCTGACACTGATTTGGTTGGGAAGATCAAGAAAGCACTCCCAAGGCTTCCTCCCATACAGATTACAAGAGATCGTACTGTCATAGAGTGGGTATGTAGCTTTAAAATCGTAATATGCATTTCGTGGTCTAATTCACCTGTGTTCTGGAATGATGCTTTGAAATATATGTCTATACAGGCACTAGATTTCCAGGACCCAGAAGTCCAGCATAGGCACTTGTCACATCTCTTTGGGCTTTACCCTGGGCATTCTATAACCGTGGAGCAAGACCCTGATGTTTGTGAAGCTATTTCCAATAGTCTTTACAAAAGAGGTAAGCACAACATAAACAAACTATATTTTGCATTTTGGTGATACCTTGTCACATAATATTGAGTACATTAACAATCCCGAGGTATATATTACTCTATTAAACAGTAAAAACAAATCTCGGGCCTTTTCTTCAGTATAAAATAAGGAAACAGGCAGCACAATCAGCTTGCTTGAAACTATATTTCTTAACACAGTATAGTATGTAGCACAAAGTCTGCCAAAATGTATATTTGAAACAGTTAACATAATTATTTTTTATAAAGCAAAACAAATGGCAAGTATATCCATTATAATATCTGAGCAGTGGTGCTTGAACGCTGTATTGCATAAGAAACTAGAACTAAACATGTTATATCTGGACTACCCCTGCGGTCATATGATTGTATTCAATCAGGTTACCCGTCGTATGACTCTGTTCCATGTCAAACAAGTTGAGAAGAATGTGGAGCACCTCTTCATGGACTGCTCTTTTTTGCAAGACTGCTCAGCACTTGTTGGAGAGACAGTTCCTCTGTTATCGGATCTTCATCAGATACTGCGTTCTTTTAAGCGCAGCCTGGCAGTCAAATCAAAATCCTGATGTCATGGAGTATTTCGATCACATGAAATGATTTTGATTCAATCATATTACCCCTGCGGCGTGGATCTGTAGGCATGAATTTAGCACTCATTCCCATAGCCAAGAAAAAAAAATTACATGTCTGGTATTCTCGTTTGCCTTCAAGGTTTCACTTAGTGCTTCCCTTCTCTCTTTTTCTTTGCTCTGATTCTCTCTAAAAAGAATTATATATTATCAAAATACGAGCATAAAACCTTATGTTCATGACAGATTATTATTTGGGTACAACTGAAAAGCAACAACCAACACCAACCTTAAGTCATCGAGAGTTGTTTTGTATGCAAAATAGAATTATTTGTTCATCATTCAGCAAGACAACATTTCTCATTTGCATTTCAGGTGAAGATGGCCCTGGATGGTCGACCACATGGAAAATATCTCTTTGGGCGCATCTTTTCAACAGCGAGAATGCATATCGAATGGTCCAAAAATTGATCACCTTAGTTCCTCCTGGCGGAGAAGTTAAATTTGAAGGAGGACTGTACAACAACCTATGGACAGCACACCCGCCGTTCCAGATTGATGCAAATTTTGGGTACAAAGGCGATTTTTCGCAGCTTGTACTCCATCCAATTTTTCATTGATTTCTATCATCTTTACTCCATTAAGATATTGGACCATGTTACATTAATATTCTTTCTTACTCAGATTCACAGCGGCCATTGCTGAGATGCTGCTTCAGAGCACAGTGAGTGATCTTTTCTTGCTCCCTGCTCTGCCACGTGATAACTGATAAGTGGCCCAGAGGCTGCGTCAAAGGGCTGAGGGCTCGTGGCGATGTAACCGTCAACATATGCTGGGACGAAGGGGAGCTACAAGAAGCAATGTTATGGTCACACAGTGGAAATTCACTAACAAGGCTGCACTACGGTGAACGGCCAGTCCGAGTTCGTGGTGGTATTGTTTACAGGTTCAACCGGGGATTACAATGCCTGGACGAATGGCCCATTGTAAAATGAATATCTGATGCAATTTCGTAGAACGGGTCTACTGTTTCACTCTTTCCCTGAATATGTTTATACAACGACAAATGTGTCCAGTTTGTGGAGAATTCCTTTATTTAATTATTAAAAGCTATGAGCTTTTAAAAGAATATGAGACCTGGTTCTGGTTTCGCAAAATTTTGTTTGAACAGTACTAATCGGTCTGGCCAGACGTTCATGTCGACCTGAAAATAAGTGTCTTGTGCTTGATCGTATATACATTCATGTTGACCTGAAAACTGAAATTGGTGAACAAACCACCTCACACGTTAAAACAGCATAAAGCCATTCAATAAGAGGTAATTGCATACCAACCACACTTTTGAAATACAAATGGTGAAACAACCATCGATTTTCAGATTTTACAATTTCTCCACAGATTTCAAAAAATCTTTGGTGATCTTGCAAAATCTGAAAATCAATGACTGTTTCACAATTGAAGTCCAAAACTGTGGTTAAAACGCAATTGTCCCATTCAATAAACACTTTTTGACACCATAGTAACCGTGAATTTTCATTTAGATAGGCCTAATGCAACGTAGCTGAGGATAGCTTTCGTATATTCATCATTTTTAAACCATACAGACATTTGTTTTCACTAGCATACCGACTTTAAATATTCTACAACATTGTGTGAATTAGGGATTTAAATTACCAATCCATTCACCATCTTGCTAAAATTACGAAATATTTTGGAAACATTTGAGATTAAAGAGATATGAACCCTAACTACTTCAATTAGGCATACTTTCCCCTCGCAAAAAAAAAAATTAGGCATACTTTTACATATTTACAAACTTGTTGTATTTGTTTTCTTAGTTCATTATATTTGTTGCACTAATGCTTTTGGTTGCTTAGTGTTGCGAAATTTGTTCATATGATGTCTTCTTTTGTCTGTAGTTATCTTGCATATCTTGCAATAATGGATAGCATCATAATAGTTTTATATATTGTAATAAATATTGTGAAGTTTTAGAATGGTTGGAAAAAAGGAGAGCCGTTGAATGCGGAAGATCCAAGGGTGGTAAGGGTGGCGGTACCAGGAGGTACCCAAAAGAGAGGTACCGGACGGCACTAGTAAATATTTTTTTATATATTACAGAAAAGGGTAAGAAAGTCAATTTAAAACTTAAGTATTATTATACGTATATGAGTTGCAGTGGCGAGTGGGCCGGGTGGGCCGCGGCCCACCTCTGTTTCGAGTTTCGACACCGAACGAACCGAGCGAAACGCCGAGACCGAGCAGCAAGCGCGAGAGCGACAGAGACGACGAGACGGAGCTAGGGTCACGGCCATCCTGAGCTCGCCCCACTCCCCCAGCGACCAGCGGCGCCCTCCTGGGCCTTCCGGCGGCGGTGCGGCCTGCGCGTGGCTGCTGAGTGCGGTCCTGCGCGGCAGCGGCGCGTGCTGCCCGAGCCTGCCCGCGGCGGTGCGGCTGCTGCCTTGCGCGCGCGCGGCACGGCCACTCTGCTGTGCTGGGCAGCAAGCAAAGGGGAAGGGCCGGGAGGAAAGGAGCAAGCGCCGGTACTGAGCTTTGAGCCAGGTGAAGGCCCTTCAGTTTCTCTCTGCCTCTCTCTGAATTTCAGAAATTTGGTGGAGTTTCGATTTGATTCAATGGAATTCGTACTTATGTCATTCACATGCTCTGAATAAGCATCAAGAAGTTGGCCATAACCTGCACTGAATGATTGTCGAATGAAAGTAACAGCCGGTCAGGGCCTGAATTTATCAGCTCATGCTCCTCCGGTAACTCGCAGTACTGCCTTCGCAAAAAAAAAAAAAAAACTCGCAGTACTGTATCATTGCATCCCGTAGGCTTTTAGCATGTGGGCATCTGATTGTAGCATGAAAACAATCTTCAGGTTCAGTGCCACACATCTGACATATACTCTGTTTTCTCAATGTGCCTGTAACATTTATTTGCATGTGTTGAGATCCCATTATTTACGACCTTCCAAGCAAACATTTTCACTTTCGTTGGAATCTGACTTCCATAAGTAATTGTGGGAGTTGATAGTGAGGGGAGACGCTTTACAAGATTCGGTTCATTTTGCTATGTTTGGAAGACATTTTATTACCCTTTTGAATTTCTATTGTGATATGTCATGATAATTGTGCGTCGAGAAAAAAAAAATTTCCGGCCCACCCCCACTTCCAATCCTAGACTCGCCACTGATGAGTTGTCACCGTCTTCCTCACAGCACCGTCTCTTTCTATCCCTCGCTCGAATCCCCTCGCTCATGTGGCCGGCGCGCCACCGCGGCTCGACTCCCACTTTCAGGTTTCTTTTATGTATTCAAACAACAAATTTTTATTGTTTGTGGCTAGACAGGAACTGATATCATATAATTTAGTTGAATCCAAGCCGCAAGGCCTTCAATTTGGGTTCACAAGCAAAGCAAACTATTTTATTTTTCCTTCAGGCTTCCTGCTGCCTTGCATAAGTTTTGATCAAAGATGGCAGGGCGTGATGTATAGTGCATCACTGAATCTCGTGTCATTGAACCTGAGGACACTGTGAGCATAAATAATTGATACAATATTGATGGAGTAAAATGGTTAAGAAGAACTATAATAGGAAGCCTTTTTAAAAAGGAAGTAGCAACCTTTGCAACAGTGATTACTTAACAAAGAAAAGAAATAGGTCAAGTCGGAGACAATCCTGGAATATTACATTGCCTTGTAAGGGCTGCGTTTTTGTGGCCCTGGTTTAGTGGCTCTGCGTTTCAGGGTTGTCACTCGTTTGGTGATTTGGTCAGTGCTAAATTCTTTTTTGATAGCAGGTTCTGTATTCTTTTCTAATCTCCTAGGGCGGCCACGTTTTCGCTTTTCGCCGCCTGTTTTCTTGGATTGGATGCCAACATTTGGATTGGGGATCTCTATGACTTCTTCATTGTCCTGTGCTTTGCTTTCATTTTCCTGTGGATTATTAGCCAAGTAATCTTCCTTCTACAAATTGACTGAAATGTATTAGTTGTATTAAGCATGTCAGTAAGCTAGGGAAAAATGAAATGAATGTGAACTTAGCATCACATACCGATAGGGGCTTCTTGTATGAATCCATTCTTTTTTGTTGCAGTCTGTAGACAACAGCCTAGAACATATTTTCCAGCTGAAAATATCGATTTGGGGCTACAAGCATAAAACAATACTAATTTCAGTGTAGCATTGAACACATAAATAAATAGATGCATGATAAATAATTGTAATGTTTTAAAGACCTGTTCGAAATGCTCGGTTATTTGGTCCCCATCCCATGTCATCATGTACTTCATCACGAATGGCCCACAGAATGGCTGCAATGTTTAGTTGGTGAGTGATTAGGTATATTCATGTGTCAAAGAGTTATAAATTACAGTGAAATACATACGTGTCATCTTGCTGTGGTATGTTAGGATAGCTTCGTCTTTCCCACTTAGTAAGGTCAATGGGGCTCAGTAGGTGTAATGAAACCACAATCAATAGACTCCTGAATGCACGATTGTATAGACTCCACCTAAGACAACAAGTTATAAAAAAAAAAAAAGACTAGGATTACTACATTTGAAACAGATGTGTTGTGTCATGTTAGCAGGAAGCAAAAGCAGACTTACGAGGGTAGTCTCCTGGACCACATCACGATAGTTGGCTAATGAGTTTAGGACTTGAACCTCTCTCCTTTTAAAATTTAGAACTATAAGAATCCAGTGGTTACCGAATATATTCATAGGGACAAAAACCTGTCATTCAATAAATCTATTTATTGCACTGGATGTTGTTTGAGTTAAATGAGTAACAATATTTGTGGAACCACACGTACCATATCTCGTCTTACACACTTTTCTGCTATTTTTCGAATGAAACGGCTCCGGCATCCCCGAGGAATTCCCCCGGCTTCTCCTAACAACTTTCTTGTTTCATAGGTTGTAAGGAATGACGTTGAATCAGTCTCAACAGTACTGATGTAGGCGTATGCATCAATAACCTGCAACAGGTTTAGGAACATTAGGCATAGAAAAATGTAAGTAGTACATGGAGATGTGAATAGTATGTTGAGCATACCTGATCAAATATATATCCATCAGTGACATTTGGCCTTAACATACGAACTGTAAGGACATAGTCACCAACTTCAACTATATCAGCATCTTCGTAACTGCATCTGATAAAAAAGGCAATGTCAATGTCTTCTTCTGTCAAGTAGTAATCGTCATCAAATACGGGTTTCTTGAGGCAATGGTGTGTTTGGGGGAGGTTTTTCCCGACTTCATGTCCTGCAAAATAGGTTCTGTAGAGGGTCTTGCAGGTTGGTGTTGGTGTACAGTGTCATATCCATGAGCAGCAGAAGTCCCCGGAATGTCATCACCTATATGAGATGGTTCCTACAAAAAATAATTTGCACAAGATTTAAAACTACTTAGTACTCAGCAAGGGGTTGGTCTACAATAAGTACCTGGAAATGAGTTGTGTTGGCCGTTGATGGTGCACTGTTTTGTGGTAGGTTTTTAATTTCCTGAATAAAACATATTATTAGAACAGAGGAAGGTGTAAGTGAAATCAGCATTGCATGTATACCGTACCTTCAATTCTGTTATGATATGGGTGAGTTTATCCTCGATCTTAGACAGTTGTGGTTGAGTAGCAATTCCCAGTTTAATATCTGCTAACTGCTCATTTATGTTGACAACGTTGTCATCAATCTTGCGATGTAATTCATTAAATCTGTTGGCTGTTGTTTTTTCATGAGCTTGATGCAATTTGGTGACATAATCTAGAATGGTGTTCACCTGCGACATATTACGGTATACTTTAGAGAAGATGCATTAATAGAATAGATGTACTCAAGATGATGTTACTTTGACGATCTTACTTGTTCGTTACTTGTTTGCAGAAATCCTGGTTGTTCTTGATGGTTGGCAATTTGATGCCTATGTCTCTTTTCATGTCTTGGCGTGGTTGGTTGAGTAGTGGTATTACTTCGAGTGGAGGTAAGAACAGAAAGGTTCTTCACAACCTTGCAAATGCAGTGATGTATAAGGCCTAAGAATAAAGAAAGTTAGATAACAAGTAATTAGACCTCATAGGTACCTCTCCTCCATCTAGCTGGTCTTTATCGTAAGCTGCATCCCTTAGTGATGCTTCTTTGTTGCCCCATCTTGCCATCAATGGAGGGGGTATAGCAGAATAGGATACCCCGTGGTGACTAGAAGGTCGTACGTGTTCCCAATACCATAGCTGTACGAAACATTAATGCACAACATAAGAGTAGTATATAATTTAATAATATATGGTTACTAGTGCTGCTAGACATACCTGTAGCAATAGTAAGTTCCCTTGAAGGCTAACACTGTCCCTTATTTTGAACTTATGGATGCAAAACAACAAGTATGTCAATGTGAAATGGCCCCAATTGAACTGTTCAATTTCTGAGACGTTGTAAACAAGTGCCAAATATTTTGCATCCACATAATCCTTTGTGGTTGGTGCTAGAATAGTGCCTATGGTGTACAAAACAAATAGTCTCTTGAAGTTATCATCGGGCTCTGCTGAGGTTTGAATCATACGCTCTAGGCCAGTAATAGTAATCTTGTGGTCTGTTTTGAATGAATTGAACAACGTCTGATGTATTGCTGCAGAGGTCTCATCTATTGGTGCTACTGCACGCATATTTACATCAAAACCTTGTATTGGAAGACCCATTAATAGCTCTACGTCCTTTAGAGTCATTTCAATATCCTGATTGCAAATATGAAATGTGTTACCCTCGGTATTATACTGCTTGGCAAGCTTCACAAGCATTTTCCTTCGCAGGTGCACTGGCTTCATGTGTAGCAGACCACCTAGTCCTATACTTTGAATTGCACCCTGGTGGGCCTCTGATAAATTTCTTGTGGTGTTGCGAATCTGATTGGTGAGCATATTATCTTCATGTCGGAATGCTTATCATTCTGCAGTAGAATATAAATTGTAAGCATCACTAAAGAAATATTTCTGTCCAAACAGATAATAAACACGTATCATTTCAATACCTCATCTGTAGGATTACTCATTTCAATACCTCTTGAATTCTTTAGTAAAAGTTCCAATAATGAAAAGGACGTAACTCGGGATATTGGGGAAACGATAAGTTCGGAATTAACTAGCCTATAGATTGTCCAATTCTTTTTTAGCATACTTATATTAGTCGCCTTCACATATGTCTTCCTGATCTACTGATCCTAAGTGAAAGATGCAGATGTTTAATATCAACTACCCAATATTTAGGCGGAAGATTTTCTAGCTCGTAGGTACAACTGCACTAACGAGATTATCAATTAGACGAATTGAACTCAACAACTGTTCTACAGAATAAAGACAGACTGAAGGAGACAACTAGAGTAATTTCTAAATACTGATCTCAGTCCATCTAATCATCATTGAGTTGCTAGTCCAGATCAGAAAGCACAATCTGAAGTTCTCAACATAGCCAGTTTAAAATACCAAGTCGTTACCTATTTGTTTCCTAATTGCAACTTCAGTTCCGCCAGTTTAAAATCCCTTGTGCATTGCAGGGTATGATGATTGATTAGTGATCCGGATTTACCTGGATGCTGGAGCGATGGGCGTTGGTGACTTTGGTGGCAGGGTAGGGCGATGGGTTGATCAGTTCGCCGCCGGCGCCCAAGACCAATTGGATCAGATCGAGTAACTGATGCCCTGTAAAATCCCAGTAGACAGCAAAAATAGGATATTGTTGTTGGCCGCAACTGAAGAAACGGGCTGATGGGGCGGAGCGCTAACTGCCATGCGGCGGAGCGCCAATTTTAGAAAGCAAACGAAGAGTAAAAATAGGAGATCGCTGGTAACGCGGTCAAGGCTTTGCATATTCACAAAAGTTCGTTTTATTAGTTCTTTACACAATGTGACCCAAGTATATGGACTGATGCCTGTTGGACATATTTTATATCTCCGTCTTTTATATCTCCACGCAACTACTCTGCGATCTTCTAGCGCACGCATGCACGTTCTCCTGGAGACCCGCCTTCCTCTCAATCGTGAGCCAATCGCTCCTCCGTGAGACTCGGGCTCCAGCTGCAACCGCGAGTCATGCTCCTACTGCACTTTGACTGTCTACACACACGTACGCAGCTCACCTGCGCACACACACGCATGTTCTGACAAACAGAACACATAACCAAACTGATCTAACACGTGCAAGTCATGATTAGTGCTAACAATGCCTTCCCTAATCTTGACTTGCATCAATCCATGACCACTTTAATACTGGAGACACGCTTGACGTAGTCCGTCGCGAGGAGCACCTGTCCGTCGCGAGGAGCACCTCTCACTTGACGCGACCACCACTGCACGCCCATCTCCACGCGAGCGCCGAAGCCTTCTTCTTCGTCTCCGGCCTGCCGCGCTCTCACGCACTCGTTAGCAAGAAAATGCAAAAAAAAAAAAAAAAGCAAAAGTCAAGGATTCGAACCCTGGCCCTGGACTTGAGAGAATGGAACCTTACCACTGTGCTGCACCATTTGTTGTGATGGAGTTCAGTATTTACTCTATAAATTCGGTAAAGAGGGGAATCCAACCTGGGACGGATCAAGCCTAGGGCGATCCGCGTGCGTGCGATTAGACTAATCCCGTTGCGCCACGTGGCAAGACTGAAGAAAAATGCAAGCACAATTTTTCTTTTTAATCTCTGCATAAAACTTATAACTAGTCTTTCTCCCTCATACGAACTTCAAAATAGATCATTTTTTTCCCTAAAAATTCCTAAAATCATGCTCTATCAAGTTATGAAACTTATTAATGCTACTATTTTGAAAAATCTTCTCGTGTGAGTCTGTTTGTACAATCTAATTTTTGAATTTAAAGAAATGACAACTACAAGCAATATTTCTGTACACTAAATGATGTCAAATGGAAAAGTGATGAATACTAAAGTTTCATATCTCATCAAGATCTACAATCTTTATTTAGGTTATTTTGTCATTTTCAAAAGTGGTCATAACATGTAGTACGAATTTGACAAGTCTCTAACATAGTTTCTTAAACTATGTGAGTGAATCTAGGATTAATGATCAATGTATACTACCACTTTCTCAAATGAAAAAAAGACCTAAATAAATATTGTAGATCTTGATGAGTTATGAAACTTTAGTATTCATCACTTTTCCATTTGACATCATTTAGTGTACAAAAATATTGCTTGTACTTATCAACTTTTGAAATTCAAAAATTGGATTATTCAAACTTTGTCACATGGATTAATGACTTAAATAAATTTTGTAGATCTTGATGAGTTCTACAACTTTAGTATTCGTGACCTTTTCATTTGAATTCATTTATTACCCTGAAAATTCCATGCAATTTTTTTTTGAGCTCAAATTCCATGCAAATGGGCAAAAGGAAGAAGATTTCAATGAATCCGGCGACTCTGGGCCTGGGCGTCGGCCTGATAGGGCCCATAACTGGTGGGCTGACCATAGCCCATGCGCGATACACCAACAAAAGGCGGCAGCCCCTGACTCGCTCCATTCCTCCCGTCATTCAGGTCAGCCGCAGCGCATCCAGCCTCACGCAGATCCCCCACCCTCCACCGCCGGCCACCGCGTCGCGCTCCTCCGCCGCCAGGTATGTGTCAATCTCTCTCTCTCTCTCTCTCTCTCTCTCTCTCTCTCTCTCTCTCCCTAAATCTAGCCCGTATTCCCGTCCAGTCGATCGGTTCCGCAATCTGGAGCGGGCGGACGACGCGTAAATTCCTTTCTGTGATGGGATCGGGGGGAATGGAACGGGATAATGCCACGAATTTGGGTTTGACAGCTTGCATCGCATGGACCAGAGACTAAAGACAAATCGTGAAGAAATAGATCGCAAGGTCCAGGCCCAACGTGAAAGCACCAACCTGCGAATCAGGGAAGAGCGTGCGGAGATGGACAGGTTATTGATCCAGGAGCGCCAAAACATGGATGAGCGCTTGCACCATGAGCGCAACATCATGGATAGGATGTTGAAAGCAGAGCGCTATGAGATTGACTGGCTGGCATTGAAGGAAGCTGCGTTGCTCAAAATTCGTAACTCATTATATCTCTCTAGGTTTTTTGAATAATCATACATGCTGCTCTTTCTGACAGGAGGAAATGCATACTTCGCACTCATCGTCCACCTTATCGGAACACAACACTTTGGCAGTTTTTCTACTCGCAATAGCCCCAGAATATAGAAGATGTGCGAGCATGGTGTGCCCCTGCATTCTAGTTTTCGACAAGAACAACTAATTCCATACAAAGAGTCTTCCTTGAACTCACAATTCACCTCATACTTGGTCTCTCTTTTATCTTTCTTAGCCACAATGTATGGAATCAAATCACCTCCTCCATCTAGTACCTCAATGAGAATACAGCTGCTAGCAGCTTGTATGCTCCATTTGACCAAGTCAAATACTGCAGGTGTGAACACCTGTGCAGCATCTTTCTCAATGCTTGAAGCATTGGTCTCTGTGAATGGAACAGACTGTGCTGCTACAGCGTCGAGCTTTGCCTCCTTTCTGCGCACTCCAGACAGACACTTCTCATAGTGCTGTATCATGCCAAATAATGTCATTTTACCATCAAGGTGCGTATGCAGCTTAGAGTTAAGACTCTCGCTCCGTTGATTACTCCGCAGACCTAAGAAACACCGTCCCTGCTGATATGAGGCACACCATAGTCTCCTCATCTGATACATCTGATGTAACCAAGCCTCGTCACTTGTAACTTTATGCTTTTCTAAAAACGCTTCCCACTTTCTCTCAAGCTCTTCTATGGGACCACAATCGTATATAAATGTCCTGAATTCTTCCTTAATCTTATCATCATGCAGATTACGATACACGTTCTGCTCAATATGCCATACGCACAGCCTATGGTTAGAATTAGGCCAGACCACCCTGATTGCCCTCTGCATTGCTAGGTCTCCATCAGTTATTACAGATACTGGGTGCTTTTGGGACATGGCTGTTGAAAAGGTCCGCAACATCCACTCATATGCCTCACAAGTTTCATGAGAAATAATCCCGCAGCCAAAAATAATAGTGCTTCTATGGTGATTCAACCCGACAAATGGCACGAAGGGCATATTGTACCGGTTAGTTCTGTATGTGCTGTCAAAAACAACCACATCACCAAACTCTTCATAGTCAAGTTGGCACTGACTATCACACCAGAACAATCCATTCAGATGGCCTTCCCCATCAACCAAATACTTGAAGAAAAATTCCGGATCCCTCTGTTGTCGTGCCTTCATGTGACGGATCACTGTATCAGCATCGCCTGCAGCTATCGTCTCCTGCTTATAACGGTAGCAGAAATTATATATATCCCTGTCTGTGCATCCAACATTATCAAACCCACCATACTGCATTTCCAAAATATCCATGATCTGGTACTTGCGGATCCCTGAAATTTCCATCTCGACGATTGATGCTTTCTGCTCATCACTGATTCTCCTATGTGAACGCAACAGACAAGCACCCTCTCGTGTGGCCAAAGTATGGTTGTGTTCATCAATGAAATCCATGACATACCAGCGGCCTGTTTCCTTTTGCTGTGCAATCACTAATCTAGCTTGACACCCAACACGAGTGATGTTCCGTGGCTTTCTTATCCTATTTTCTTTCTCCATGTGCCTCAATTCACGGAAACCTTGCCGACTACACAAAAATTTCCTCAGAACAATCTGCTGTTCGGATTTGTCCCACTCAACATACCCTTTCCGCACACTAAACCCTTTCTCAAGAGCATACTTGTTATAGAACCGAAAACCCTCCTCTTCGCTACCAAACACCTTGCTGACAATCTCATTGTACTCCGATAGAGCCTCTGCGCTTAAATCAGCCATGACTTCCTCCTTATTCAACATCCTCTGCAGATAAATTATTATAGGCATACACGCCATATGCAGAAAAACAGCAGGAATCCACAAAATCTTCAGATGTGGCTACTAAAATTTGCCTGTAAGCTAGTGACACGAGCATAACAACATGCATCACCAGAGACACCCCAAATAAGAATAAATTTACAAGCGACCTACCAACCCAAAAAGATAGAAGAACTAACCACAGGAGTTTCACAATAACCGCATCAATTTTTCATTTTATTTTGAAGCAGAAAGTGGGAACCCTGCCGATCCTAAAAGACGAGGGAGTCGAAAAAATGAAGAAAGTTTTTTTTTTATATTTCAGTGGGATCAAAACACTGACTGGGGCTACTGAGGTCACCAACAAAAGCAATCTACTCTAGGTCTCTAGCAGGAACTGAGAAACAACTGAACTCGCCAATGACAGCCTGTATTTATTGCAGATTTCATCTAATTATTCCCATATATGAAAACCAGAAGATAAGAGATCATTATCTCATTCTGGGAGATTTTCTAATGTAGAATGCATATTTAGAATACTTCATGACAATCTTTCACTCGGAATTGTAAAAAATATAGCTCATTCCAGTCTTCATTTCCTACAAATGCAGAGCTTTAACATTTGCCAATAGTGATCAGGCAACAAGGAGTAGCTGACAGGCCCGATGGTCCATGTAGATGCAATAGCAAGTGGAACACATCAAGTCATCATACAATAAAGTATTTCCTGGAGTAGCTAGCTACAGATGGAATGCGGTAAAACAGTGGCAAGTAATTTGGCACATCCTTAAGAAACTAAGAACTTCTGGACTTGACGGATCAAGCTACACTATAACAAATGCAAGGCAGATTAACTAAGACTGCAGAATGCAATGACCACAAAACAGATACAATTGAAGGATGCATTTTTGCATCTCCTAATAATTCCAATAGACACAAGGTAAGACGTCAACAAAGTCTGTAAACAAGGAACTAACATTGCTAAAAGCCTAAAACACAGAGCATCACTGAAGTTAGTTCAGGTGAGGCGCGTGGCAAACAGCTCCTTGAGCATGGAAGGGCAGCTTTTGCTGAGATGATCAAAGCCGTCAGTGGCCATGACCGCCTTCAGATTTGCTGAAGAGCTGAGAAAATCGAAGCATGCCTTCTTCAGCCCATGGCAGCGGCGTTGCTCAGCTAGCGTCAGTATGGTGGCAGTTGTGTCCACATTGATGTACGAGGACAACTTTTCTTCACAGATCAACTACTGCTCTAGCCTCTACTGTCAGTACTGTGTAAGGGCAAAACAAGCAAACACACGCGAAACACAAAATTGCTCACGCAACCTAATCCATCGCAATGACTCTATCGCTCATCGAGAGGTACACGGAATATTCAACAACGCAGATGAGCTCAAACCCTAGAAACCGGTGCCCTTAATGCTAGTACGAACCACCTGTATGAGACTCGAGGGCAGGGGATCGTGAGCGCGAAGAGAGCTCTTACCTATGTAGACGGTGTGGCCGGGGTTCCTCGCCATGGGGACCGAATCTGGGAGCGGGGTGGAGGAGGCCGCGGCCGGGCCGGATCGAGGCAGCGGCGTGATGGAGGCGGCGGCGGGCTGGATCGAGGCAGCGGCGTGATGGAGGCGGCGGGCTGGAGAAGGCGTCGTGATGGAGAAGGCGGCGGCGGGATGTAGGAGGCGGCGGCGAGATGTAGGAGGCGGCGGCGGGATGGAGGCGGCGGCGGGCTGGAGGCGGCGGCGTGAGGGAGGCCGCACGGAACCGCGGAGGAGAGAAAGTCACCAGGAGCAGAATTACCATAATACCCTTTCATTACTTTTTCTATAAAACTAAATACTAAACCAAATACGAAGCCAAATCAACGGCTACAATTAATTAGCCAAAAAGTACCGGCTGGTACCGGGTGGTACCTTCCAACCATTGTAAAACAGCTCATAAATATTATGTTTGTCGTAGGTTTGCTTTATTGTGCGAGATCGGTTTACATACTGACTTACAGAAAAAGCAACATCATGGATCTAAGAAGAAGACTGCCAATACTAAACAAACAAGTCTGAAATAAATAAAGTCAGTTCAATGCCATAGATTCCTTGTAGGTTCATATGACAATAACATCATAGCAACATGCATGCTGCGCCGCTATGGCGTGCTATGCCGAACCATTGAGCCACCATGCTTCAGAAGTTTGAAATTAATATTCATTTTTTGAAATTTATATTTCTCTGTCGAATTATTGATTCATTACAACAGATAAGTACATCGCCATGCATGTTCTAGAAGCGTGCATCACACAGCACGTTACATGAATTGAATAACAACCTTCTCTCTTGAAGGATAAAAAAAAATTTCTAATGGAGAAATTTGTAAAGTGCATGCGATGCCTTCCTTTGCTTTCTCATGAAAGTTTTGCTTTTATGGAGGAAGTAAATTGGTTCGTACAGCCTCAGGACGATTCTTCACTTAATTTCTTTGTCCTGAAAACCATCAATACAGGAATCGGCGTACTACATGCTTGAGCCTTCCAAGGTCGAGCTATGTAAATGAGCACGAAAAATGCATTTGGTTCGTCGGTTAGTCTGTTAATCTGTAAATACATGTGCATGTACTAACAAATTAAATCTTTTTGAATAATGTGACGCGCATGGGCCACCACTTCGAAGTTCAGTGTTCAAAGTAGAAAAAAAAATCTTTGAAAAGTTCTACCGCAACAGATGTCAGTCCCATGCAAACTCCCCGTACCGCCGAGAAGTGTTAATTGTTTTTTTTTTTTTTGCGATGAAGAAGTGTTAATTGTTGACTGTACAACAAGGCCACGGGCCATGCATATATCCTCGCCCTTCACTAATTCCTCTTTAAGGGGTCCTTTGGATTAGAGGAACACCTTTTTAATTTTTTTTTGGCTATAGGAACACAGTTTGGTTGGCAGTTAGCACCACATCTATTCCACAGAAAACCATTCCTTTGCATGCCGGTTTCCATATGATTTTTAGCATCCACTCGAAGGTCTTGGAAAAACTCCGCACTAAGAACGTGGAGCTCAAGGCTGCAGCTGCTACCTAATGGTACATTTTTTTTTCACCAGACCATTGTCTCGCTACCACCTCTTTTCAATCCTTTTTTTTTTGCAAATTCTCTTTTCAATTCCTTAGTTGGGAAAAACTAATAAGCTCCGCCTCTACATATGTAGTCTTTTGTAGATGTTTATAAAAAATAAAGTGTGTATGCATGTGTTCATAGGGATAAGTGCTCGTACATGTATATAAGCGTTTGTGCTTGTACTGTCTTTGTAAAAAGAAATAGATTCATGAATATGCCTCGGAGCATAGAGTAAATTCGATATGCAAAACTCAGCCGACTTCGAAACAAAAAAATGAAGCATGAGACTCATATAAACTATTTAACTACGAACCATGTGAAAGGCATAACATGTTCTATGTCAATCTCTCTTGTCAGAAAGTATATTCTTTTCGGATATATATTGCCACGGTAGCAAATATGCTACTCTTACTTTAACTACAATGCGCAAAATCGCACGTAAACAGAAAATTGCTTGCAGTATTGTGAAATAGTTTCAAGACAAATACCATCATCAAACTTTCAATTAAAAGTATTTAAAAAAATAGTAGTAGTCAGATGTTAAACTTGTTGAAGGCAAACAAAAGCAACACTCTTGAAGTGCATAAACTAACTAATTGTACGATCCACGGCACACGCATATAAAATTTAACAAAGATTTGCTCCCCAGTTTTTTTAGGAATTCGGGGGAGAGCATCCCCACCTTTTCATTTCTTTCAAGAGCGCATACATAAGCATGATGTTTTTCTCTAAAAAAACAAAAGCATGATGTTACATGTCGTTTGAGATTGTTAGAGACGAGGTAGACGAGGTTTGACAGTGAAACATCGAGGCTTACGACAACCTACATGACCAAAGTTCGGTGTCCTCGTGACATCTGCGAAGAGGCGATTGTAGCATGGGGGCAGATTTGCTCCTCAATTTCGCGAATACGCATGAGAGCTGCGTATCTTTGTATTAAGACGAAGAGCGTCAAAATAGCGCTAAAGTTTACAACGCGCCCGTAGTTCGAGCGCAACACAGCAGACCCCGGCCGCGAATTACAACCAAAACAAAATTCCTAAGCTGAAACTGCTATTTTAACTTCGGGGGTAGGGCATTTTTCAGAGAAGAACAAAAAAAGGGTGCTAAAAAATGAAAGAGAGATTGCAAAGTTAGAAAACAACTACTTGTTGGGGTCGCAGCTTTATGCTGGTCTATCTGGTTAAGTAGGAATGATATTGTTTTTGACAAAGCACCTATGATGACATACGACAACACGATGATAGATGCATGCCGACGCTTGGAGGTGTTGGCAATGGAGTTTTATGCACACTATAGATGGAGATTTATTAATAGACTTTGTTATTAATTCTTGTCATCCAGTTTGTAATAATGTGTGCGTTACTTTTATTCATATTTGGCAGACGGAAGTGCTGCATATTTGTAATAATAAGACGGTTGTAAGGCTGGGATGATACCATTATCTAAAAAAAAAATGAAAGAGAGATGACTCACTCATGAGCTCCACGGCATCTGACTTCTATAAAACCACTCTCCTCAACTTCCCTTCCTCTAAACCCCTTCGCCTTAATAAATTCTCCCTCTCACCCGGCCAGTGTTTAAAAAAACGGAAAATAAAAGCGGGCGGTCAGCCACTGCCTAGCGCCTAGGCCGCTTAAGCGGCGTCTAGGCGTTTTAAGCGTCGGTCATTAAGCGGTGATTATAGATGCAGACAAGGAAAAAAAGAAAGAAAAAGAGGTTAAATAAGAGAGGTTGCTGTTGTTGAGCTTCAAAAATAATGACCCAGCAAGCCCAGCAAGGGGCCATGACCCGATGTCGACGGCTTCCGGCAGAGGAGACCACGGCGGACGGGCGGAGCCGAAGCAGAGGGCGCAGACGGCAGAGGCGGAGCAGATCCGCGGCCAACAGCGACGGCCGACGATGGGAAAAAGCGCAGAAAAGCGTCGCTTTTTAGTGCTTTTGAACGCTTAAGCGTTTCTCCGCTTTTTTCCACTGATTTCGTGAAAGCGGAGCGGGCACCGCCTAGCGCCTAGGCGCCGGTTAAGCACCGCTTTTTTAAATACTGCTCTCACCCTACCAACCCCACCCACACACACCGAGCCCGTTACTAATAGAGCTGGAAGCTCAGTGAGAGCAAAGCACTCACTCACTCTGCCACACTGCACACACACACACCCTTCCCCTCTCCATCGCCTCCATCTCCATGAGTAGTAACCGCACGCGTTGCGCATTGCAATCTCCCTCGCTGCTCATCTAGCTAGATCTCTCTCTCCTACCTTGCCAAGAACTTCAACAAGAGCAAGAGCGAGAAGTGAATGTTGGTTAATTAGCTGCTTGTGTGGCCGGCCGGCGTGCGAGATCGATGGAGGTGGTGACGATGCTGACGCTGACGCTGCTGGCCTACTCGGCGGCGCTGCTTGCGCGTCTGCTGGTGGCGCGCGCCCGGCGGCGGCGGTGCTACCTGCTGGACTACGTGTGCTACAAGCCGACAGAGGAGCGCAAGCTGCCGACGGACCTGTGCGCCGAGATCATCCAGCGGAACAAGCTGCTGGGCCTGGAGGAGTACAAGTTCCTGCTCAAGGTCAGCGTCAACTCCAGCATCGGCGAGGAGACGTACGGCCCGCGCAACATCATCGAGGGCGGCGAGGCACGGCCCGACCGCCTCCGCGAGGGCATGGAGGAGATGGACGACACCTTCCACGCCGTGTTTCGACGAGCTCTTCGCCCGGGCGGGCGGCGCCAGGCGGCGTCGGCGTCCGCCCCGCCGACGTCGACGTCCTCGTCGTCTACGTCTCCATGTTCTCGCCGGCGCCGTCGCTGTCGGCGCGCGTCGTGCGCCGGTACGGACTCCGCGAGGACGTCAAGGTGTACAACCTCACCGGAATGGGGTGCCGCCACGCTCATCGCGCTCGACCTCGTCAACAACTTCTTCAGGTATACTTACTGCCTCCTTCTCTTTTTCCTTTCGTTTTTGCTTACGTTTCACTAATATTTTAGTTATACTAGCAAATTGCCCGTGCGTTGCTACGGAATGCGTGGATTTATATGTATCTAGTTCATTCATCTGACCATCGTTGCCTATATATGAATTTTGAATCAAGTATGCCTTGGAAGATGAACAACAAAATTCTACAAATAAAACAAATGTAGAGCAAGAAAATGCAATTACTGTGAAATAAGAGAAAATTAAATATGCCACTTTTCACGGTGCCGTAATGCCATGATATGCATACATGCCAAATTTCATAATTTATTAATTCATAAAATTGCATATATGAATCTATCTTTGTTTTCATTCTTTGAATTTTGTACAATAAATATTTAGAGTCTTAAAGATTAATTAACACCAATATGTAGAGCTTATATCAAGTGAAGTCTATAAATATTTGTTTTTGACAATTTTTGGGGCGTTGTGCATTTTTTGAAGTTGCCGCAGTTTTCTTTCCAATGGCTTAATATCTGAAAAAGGAAAACAGCGTGGACCAATCAGATGTAGGCCACTGGTTGTCCAGATGGCCTGAGGCACACCAGATCTTGGCCTGGTCGCACCAGAGCTCGACCATGGCGGTCGGAGCTCGCCGGGAGCGCTGGCGGCTCACCGAAACTTGGCCAAACGGCCACCACAACGTGCACCCATTTTACAGGTTCGTGATGGCCGGAGACAAATGGAAGACGGCCGGCGGCGAAGTACGCGTCTGCCTCAACTCCGGGGAAGTAGTGCGCGCGGAACGAAGCATGAGAGATAGGTGGGAAAGGTCCAGGAGCTTCATCTCAATGCGAAGAAGGCCGGCCTGGTTGATGTCGTCGACAGGGAGGCGCGGAAGGGCGATGCGTGACGGTGATGAACGGCGGCGGGAATAAACTCGATTCCGGCGACCTTGGCTACGGGAAGGAGGGGAAAAGGAGTCACATGGGTGCGCGACAGAAGAACGAAGCTTTGGGCACCGGTAATCGAAGGGAAGCGCACCATAGAGGGAGAAATCGACGGCGACACGGCTGTCAGATTGGCTGATTGGCTACAGAGATAAACATGAATTTGAATCCAATTTGAACACAAAAGAGGTCTGAAATCTGAAAAATCCGATGTGGCTGACGACCTCTTTGAGACTTATTATGTAGTAGAGATTTTACTCCATTTAGTACATTGATGGTTCGAAATTACTGCAACGGCTAAGATAAGGTCTCAATAAAGTCTGGCTGCAGACTGATATTCTGCACCTGATCAGCTGCAGTAAAATTACTCCAAGCAGTAGGACCGCAGCACATTGACCGCACGCCACGTTTGCTGGCAGCTCTACAGTATTTGGCGCAAATTCTTGACATAAAATTAAACAGTTGAATTTCCACTCGTACTGTATTTGTCTCGGCTGTACTGGTACCATATATACGGAGTGCATTTACGCAAACACGTCCACAGCGCCAGACCCGCCGAAGACACCACAATGTGTCGGCTTTGTTTCGACTGCACAACTTATTGTTGTGCAGGTAAAAGCCTAAAGCTGAGCTAAAATTTATGACCAGTGGGCCTAAGCTGCTAATGACGGGCATGGCTGTACGCAGTGCATGTGGCTTGGTTCAATCGATCTGTGCGAGGGGGCAGTCAGATCGGAGCAAGAGTTACGGTAGCTCGGTTTTCACTACTAGTTTTTTAGATCGGAGCAAGACTCGATCGACCGCCATTTTCGGTCTTCGCTCGCTCCCACCGTAAGACAGTAACGGTTGAAATCCAAGAAACTAATTTCCACGTAGAAAAGAGTATCGTATTTTTCCATGAATTAAAACAAGAGAGGAACTAGTACTACTCCATCTTAAAGAGTACTACATTTCTATAGGAGTACCATTTGGCACCCTACCAAAAGGGTAAAGCATAAATTGTTCCTTTTCTGTAGCCTAAACTGCGTTCTTGCCCAAAGCCCAAAGGCCAAACCCCCATGCTGTGCAAGAACGAGATTCTAGAGATGCCAGTGCCACACCAGACCACCATGGATGGACACAATCACACAAGAATATAAATGTGGTTGATCCAGGCAACGCCATGGATGCAAGCAGCGGCTGCGCCTGTGCTGAGCCTACCAACAACACTCTGCATGCGAGCCAGCTAGTATGACTCGGCTCTTCTTTAATGCCTGCTCACCATGTTTGGTTTGGTACGGCTTGAATGGCTTCGTGCTGGCTGGACCTGACTCTGCTTCGCCTAGCTCTAGCGGGTCGACCACTGTGCTGCGCTGCTTTGGGCCACCATCAGCAAGATGGAGTAATGGTGGCCTTCCTCTACTAGGCAGTTCGTTCAATCTGTGTTCCTGAACATTTTGGCCAACACGGAAATGAATGAAAATGCACAGCTCATGCATGATATTCCTCTTTTCATTATTCGTCTGAAATTTCAAGGAGATCCTTGTGCAAAAACCGAAACAAGTTTTTGTTGACGCATGGACGACACGTCGTGTTATTATTATCGCATTGCAGGACGCATGCCGGGCAGGTGGCGCTGGTGGTGACGTCGGAGTCGATCGCGCCCAACTGGTACGCCGGCAACAAGCGTTCCTGGGCAACTGCCTGTTCCGCTCGAGGGGGTGCGCCTACTTCCTGACCAACGACCCGCGGCTCCGGCCGCACGCCAAGCTCCGGCTCCGCCACGTGGTGCGCACCCACACGGGCGCCTCCGACGAGTCCTACAACTGCGCGCTCCAGATGGAGGACGACGCGGGCCGGCCCGGCTTCCACCAGGCAAGGAGCTGCCCCGCGCCGCCGTGCACGCCTTCGTCCACAACCTCCGCGTCCTGGCCCCGCGCGTGCTCCCGCTTCCCGAGCTGCTCCGCCTCGCCTTCGCCACCCTCAAGGCCCGCCTCGCGCGCAAGAAGCAGACGCCGCGCGGCTCCGGCGGAAGCCACCTGACGATCCGCATGAAGGCCGGCGTGGACCACGTCTGCGTGCACACGGCACTACACCACAGCACACAATTACCAACCCACAACAGTCGGTAAAAATTGACCATTCCCGATCAATAATGGGTCGGTAAAGATTACTTACTCACAATGCGTCGGTAATTCCTGTTTTGCCAACCCAGCATAGGTCGGCAATAATTTTTTACAGTTAGCGTCTCAACATGGGTTGGCAATTCCTCATTTGCATGTCGCACAGTGGGTCGGCAAAAATGTTAGCTCCCGAAGCCCAGTCAGTCAGCTCGGCAAACAAAAGGCCCAAGGCCCAGCAAGCTAAAAAAACCTACCCGTCCTTCCTCCACACTCTACCCTGTTCCCCATCTCCATCTTCTGCCGCATTTCACTCGCCGCCGCCGCCACCCGCTTCCGCACAACGCGCCACGTCCCTGCCGCCGTGCCTTCCCCCACCACCACCGCTCTCCGGTGCGGCAGCGCGTCGAGGTTCCCCTCCCAGCCCTCCGCAGCGCAACGTGGTGCCCCTACTCGCCCTCCGCAGCACACGACGAACAGCGCGTCCTGGTGCCCCTCCCCGCCCTCCGCAGCACACGACGAACAGCGCATCGCGCAGCCTGGATCTGGTGCAAGAAGCGGCCACCAACCTCGCTCACCTCGCCAGGCCTTTTATTTTCAGATCCAGGCGTCACCGGAAGCCTAGTGAGTTCTTTGGCACTAGCATATATGCAGGATCTGAACTAGATTGTACGGGGTTGCTTGTTCTTATATTTTTTTCTCTTGTGCATTCAGTTGGCATGTTTGTTTTTAGCTGTGATAGTTTGACAGCCTTGTACTTGGGCTAATTTTAGGTAGAGAGAAATGGCAGTGCTGAAAAAGTGCAAATATATTAGAATTGCCGAGAGCACTGCGATTCGAACTGAAAGGGACGGCAACTTCATACTGCAGCTGTTGTACATTTAGAACCAACGCCATGAACTTTACATTGCCACTCATTGATTCAGGACTTGTATCATTGTGATGCACTGATATCCAGCTTAATGTTCATATGTGTTATTTTGTGACATGGATGTTAATTAGTTATGTATCACTGCAGGTCAGTTTCCCCTCCTCGTTCAATTACTGAAGGTCGGAAGATATTGGATTCTGGTTTTCTGAAAAGCCTCTGTTTTGCTCCTTTAAAGTTTGGCTATATGAAATGTTCTAGTTAGCACCTGGATTATTCAGAGTTCAGACCAAGAAGATGGTGTGTGATGCTCCAGCGGCTGGCTGCGACCTATTTCTTCTTCGTGTTTTCCCAAGGTCTGCGTAGTTCCGTCATTCCCATACTGCACTGAAGTTTGCAATATTTTGCAGTTTTAGCCATCACATATTTGTTTGGTGTCTTATTGCTCACTGTGACTTGCAAGTTATGAAAACAACTATTGGTACTGGCGCCAAAGGATTAATAGCTGATGTTGGTATAACATCAGAGGATTAACGCCAGTTGTGAAAGGCATGTGCAAATATCTGTTTGTAACTTGATTTTTTTTCCTTTTACACATGTAAAAGCTGCTGCAAGTTTTGATGATATATCACTTTGTTCTGTACTAGAAGTAGTTGATATAAGTAGCTCTGTAGTGTGCCTATTTCTTTTTCCAACCATGAGTACTTGGAATTGTAGCTGTTAAGCTTAATTCCTATATTCTAACTTTAGAAATAACAAAATGAGACCTATCCTATGTTGAGTACCTCTTTTGAAACGGTAATCGTTACATGAACCTTACTCGTTTTCAATTTTGAAATTGCCTTGCAGGTAACTGTTACTGATGGTCAAGGAAACCATGTGGGTTCAGGTTGAAGTCTTTGCTCCAAGGATCTATTGAGGGTAGCCTAGAGTAATCAATGTTAGTTTAGATCAGTAATCTGTAACTTCTGAGACTAGATAATATTGTTAGATAGTTTCCCATGTTGTAGGATGATAGATTATTTACACTTGTACTTCAAAGAATGATCATATTCAAGAGTAATCAATGTTCATATTGGAGAGAGTAATTTGTATTTTTCCTTTGTTCAGTTGAATGATTCTGTCTCAAAAACTGTGTTGCATCTTTATTTATCACCTCCCTGAACATCAGGTTAAAGAAACAATAGCCTTTTTTTTTGAAGAGAAAATATTGTTGGCGATGGACTGTTGGTCGCTAAATGTACTAAGCAGCATCCTACTGTGGGTCGGTATTTCTCCAAAATCAGCGATTGACGGTGGGTCGGTAAAGAGTGGTCGGTCGGTAAAACTTTTACCGACGCCACTTACAGCGACCAATCGTATAAGTCGGCAAAGACTTTTACCGACTTATGGTGGGTCGGTATAAGGCCCTTTAGCGACTGAGCGTAAGTTGCTATATCTGTACCGTGGTGTAGTGGGCGGCGCCGCGGTGATCGACGGCGTCGGGAAGGGGCTCACGCTCACGGAGCACGACCTGGAGCCGTCGCGCATGTCGCTGCACCGCTTCGGCAACACCTCGGCCAGCAGCGTGTGGTACGTGCTGGGCTACATGGAGGCCAAGGGGCGGCTCCGCAAGGGCGACCGCGTGCTCATGCTCACCTTCGGCGCCGGCTTCAAGTGCAACAGCTGCGTCTGGACCGTCGAGAAGCACGTCGCCGACGCCGGCGTCTGGAAGGACTGCATCGACCAGTACCCGCCCAAGGACGGCGTCTCCAACCGATTCATGGAGAAGTACGGCTTCGTCAAGGACATGGTCGACTTGTGATCTGTCGACTCTCTCATCAGTCAACACACATACTGCTACTTGGGTTCTTTCGACAGACTCTCAGTAGATGTTATTACTCGCTGTTGAACACAAGAAGAAGCAAATTAAGCTAAGATTCATAGGCATAATAATTAGCTTATGATTTTTTTGGGGGGTTATGTTTGGGGAAGAGTACTTACGTCGTAGCTTAATTTGGGTGGAATGCAGGGGATATGGTTTCTTTTTCTTTTTTGATTTTGTTATTTGTGTTGTAACTTTGTCGTCGGCCTAGTGTCGTTGTTATTTTTTATTTTGAAGGTCAACGGGAGATCTTGTGATCCCCACCTGATATCCATTAAAATTAATGGCAGCCGAGAACGGCTCACAAGTTATCTATTATATATATATTTGATGACGAAAAGAAGCCACCACGTTCGCTCTAAAATATTAGAAATTCCTACGTTAATTCGAGAAAATAATACCCACCACTGCCATTATGGAAAAATTAGTCACAAAAACCCCTAAAAATATTTATAAAATAGCTAAATTTGGAATAATAAAAAATAGCCAAAAACACCCCTCGCACCTATTTCTAAATTACCCACCATGCCATTATGAGTAAAAAAATAGCTAAATTCAAAATAATAAAAAAACCCTTTACACCCATTTCTAAATTACCCGTCATGCCATTATAAGTCAAAAAACTAAACTCAGATTATAAAAATAAGCTAAAAATAAACCTAATTCTTATTTTTTAATTTACCCACTGTAACATTTTGAGGTCAAAATAGCTAAATTTTGGAATGATAAGATACCCAATATACACTTAGTTCTTATTTCTAAATACACCGTTATAAAAATACTTCATCATATGTGTAGCTAGCATGGCATATTTTTTTTATTTTTAGAATAACACATTTTCATCAATAGATTTTTTGTAGCATGACACATTCTTTTTTCCTACTATGAGATATTGAGATATGTTAGTTGTTTAGCATGCATGGCATGTTTGAACCGATCTCACTTCTAAAACAAAAACAAATACATTGTTAGATAAGACGCAATCCAAGATAAATGATGACTCATCTCACACTCAAACTACTCAACTGAGAAATGGTGAAAAATTCTCCAATCTATTTTATACTATTATAAAATAAATATTATTAATAATAAACTATATTAAACTTCTATTATAATATAAAATATTTTAAATATCACCCCAGACCCTTTTTCTTATTTCTAATTTACTCACATACCCTTATGAGTCTAAAATAGCTAAATTTTAAAATAATAAAATATCCAAAATATACTTAATGCCTATTTCTAAATATACCATTGTAAAAATACACCGCCGTATGTCTAACTAGTATGGCACATTTTCTTGTTTTTAGCATGACACGTTTTCTTCAAAAGATTTATTTGTAGCACGACACATTCTTTTTTTTCTTATCATAACATAACATATGTTAGTTGTTTAGTATGACACGTTTGAACCGACCTCACTTCTAAAACAAAATCAAATAGCTAAGACACAATTCAAGATAATGATAACTCATCTCACACTCAAATTGATTCTCCAATCTATTTCTGTTATTTTATAAATTATAAAGTATTAAATAAATAAAAATATTAATAATAAATACTTTAAACTTCTACAATAATATAAAAATATTTAAATAGTATAGTAAGTCTAGCCGCGTAAAATGCGCGGACAGCCATACTAGTTTACATGATTTGAGATTTGAGAGAAGGAGACTATGTAGATGACTACATAGGTCAAAGTGTTTGGTGGGGATGGACGACGGGCGCGAAAGTTCTCATGATTGACGGACTGATATGGATGGAGGAGGAACGGAGCCTGCTTGGGCGAAACTGCATTCGAACATGATGTGGTTTGGTGTCTAGTGTCTCAGGTGCCGCTCTTCACAGCTCACGAATTCTTTCGTGGACAAGTAACCAACTGAAGAACTGGACTCGAGGCGGCGCTTTGTTTTTCCACACAAACTGCGCAAAGTCACACGGAGTGCTTGTGCCAGCAACTAGGCGAAAACCAATGAGAAAGAGAGAGAAAATAGGAAAGAGAAAGTAACGAACCAATGAGAAAGAGAGAGAAAACAGGAAAGAGAAAGGAACGGGCAGTTCGTGAGACGCGGATAGGTGCTGAGCGCGCTGCTATAGGTTGAACACGCTGACGCGCATTAAATAGTAGCGGGGTCCACCAGCACTGCGCATGATGTGGCCTTCCGTTGCAGCCGGCAAAGTCATAGAACTTGCTCTTATAGATACTTCCTCTGTCCACAAATGTCCACAAATATTCTTATAGATATTTCCTCTAAATAATATAAGGATTCGTTGAGGTTCAGCCAACTCGTTTGAACACTCGTATTATTCAAAAAAATTATCCTAATATTATTAATTTTATTATAATTTATTTTATCAATAAATATACTTTAAGCATGACTTATTTATTTTGTATTTTTAAAAATTTTTGAATAAAATGAGTGATCAAACGAGTTGGCTGAAAGTTAAATGAATGCTTATATTTATGGACGGAGGAAGTAGGTCCGGTTGACAGCTTGTTTTCAGAGTCAACGAATGGGCTGTTTCGCTTGTCCTGCTCATGCGAGAGTGTCACATTCTGTATTACAGGCAGTAGCTTCTTCAGAGGCAACCCGAGTGAGTCGTGGGACAAGTTGATCGTGGAGTCCTTCCGCCAACACAGCTGCAACCGTTGCTTTAGTCTTCGTGACATGGCTATGTAATGCAGGGAAGAGCATGTGGCAGCCAAGCATTGCTCCAAAAGGAGGTTGTTTGTCCATCACCTAGGGTAACAGTTGTTATGTCTTGATAAGCAGAGTGCAGGTGTGTTTCTGAGAGCTTCCCAATGTTCACCGGCCAAGTCACCACCATAAGAGACAATGTCCCCATTCTCTCGTACCCATGCTGCCCAAGACGACTCCCCAGGCGAATATAACCGGTGTATGAGTTTCAGCACTAAGCACCTGTTCTGAATCAGCAAGTCTCTAATTCCCAAGCCACCAAGCTCTTTTGGTTGAGTCACTTGTTCCCATGCGACGAGGCAGTCCGAGCCACTTCACTTGTCATCTCCAGCCCACAAGAAAGCACGGCGCCTGGAATCCATTGATGTAATCACACGAGGAGCAAGCAGTAGGCCTGGGCGCGGTTAACCGCAAACCGCAAAACCGAACCGCACCGAACCGATTTAACCGTATTTTGCGGTTAATCCAAACTTCGGTTTTCGGTTCGGTTTTTGTTTTTGTGCTGTTCGGTTTTCGGTTAACGGGGCGGTTTTGGGCTTGTGTTAACCGAAAAACAGAAAGAACCGAAGTATTTACGAGTCAGCCCAACTGTAACATCCCGGTCCCCTAGGCCGTCATTTTTAAGGAAACACCAATTGTTCCTTAACCTAAGCTATGAATGTATAAAATAAATTAGATGGAATTTTCCTAAATAAAACATTAACTTGACTCATTTTGGTTTACATAAATAATTTTCATATGGTTTTGATTTGAGATATTTTTATTTGAGGTTTGAAATATTGGAAGTTGGTTTTCATGTTTGAATTTTATATTCGAGTAATTTTTGAAATTTTCAAACTCATACATGCATGACATTCTTATGTGCACAGAAACTGTTTGAATTTTCGTGGGAAATTGGTTTTACCAAAAATTCCCCAAAATTCACCATCGTTAGGAATCACAGAGAATTAATTTCTGTGAATTTTTCATAATTTTTAGAGATCGTTTGTATAGGTAGAAAATTCGTGAACACATCAGCCTGCATAGAAAAATAAGCAAAACAGTAAGCGGAGTAGTTGGGCTCAGCCCGTTTAGAAAATAAAAAGAAAAGGAAGAAACTTACCTTACCTGGCCCAACCCGACGCGGCCCAAGCCAACTCAGCCGGCCCAACTCTCGCGTCTTCTTCTTCCTTCCTTCCCCGCCGTCAACACGCCACCGCCGCCCGACGTCTCCCACGCCGCCACGAAGGGAGCGCCCTGTGTCGCTGCTATAGGAGACGACGAGGAGAGGAACGCGTGGACTATGACCCTTTCCCGTGCCTTCCAGCACCAGCGTCGCCCTGGAACACTCCTCTCTCTCTCTTCATCGCACTGACGCCCATGGCCCGCGGGGGAAAAATCGCGTAGCACCGCCTTCCTCCTCTATAAAACTGCAGTTTAACTCCCTATATCTTTTCTCCTCTTTTCCCTTGCCCTCTAGAGCCCAACCTCATCCACAGCCGTTGCTTAAACCCGAGCAATTTTGGGTTTTCCCCAATTCCGGCCACCGCCGCCATCGATGGAATTGGAGTTCGTCCGGTGAGCTCCACGGCTACTTCTTGTTCCTTTAGCATACCTAGGACTAGATGATCTCATTTGCTTCTAAATTTGATCAAGGGATCGCGTGTAGAGCGCTGTTGTCGATTTTCTCCTCTGCTCTGCCGCCGGCGACCGTCGACCCGCCGCCTCTGGCTAACTCCGTCAACAAAGACCGTTCGGTGAGCTTCCTAGTGCCTTGTAGATGCTTAAGAGTAGCACGAGTTCGTGGTTTTCCTCTTTCTCCACTACGCTCTGCGTCGCCGCTCCGTCGCGCCGCACTGGACCGCATCGCGCCGCCGCTGTAGGGCATCTCTGGCGATGAGGCGACCACCGGGCAGCAGCTCATGGACTCGCGCATCGCATAGACCAGATGTCGTCCAGGGTCCGCCGCAGCTTCGTCGCCGGCGAGCCATCCTGCCGCCGCTCGCCACTGTATGCGCGTTAATTTTGAATCAGTCGCTCCTAAGCCGCCACATGTCCAGCTATGATTGGCCAGTTTCTGTTTAAGCGATTTAATTGAAAAATGATAGGAAAATGGCCGTAAAATATTAGATAAAAATGCTAGAAAAATTCCTTGCAAATTTTTAGGACTTTTTGCTGCTGTTCATCAGAATAAATCATAAGAAAGATTTGTTAGAAATTAAGTGGTTAGATTTATTTATGCTTTTATGAAATAACATATCCTTAGACAAGAAATTACTAAGATAATTACATAATAGGTGTGCATGCAATCTTTATGGTTAAATATGTAGTTTTGTACCCTATCACATATACCTAGGCTAGAATACTTATCTTATATGTCATGTTATGAAATTTACTAAGTGCATAATTTACTAAAAGTTTTAATTTGCACACTTTTGTATGAATAAAATTACGTAGACACGTATGAACATACTAGGCTGTACTTTAATGTATTAGGATCCTTTACCACTGTTTTCCAGCATTAAATCATAGGATATGTTGATAGATAAATATTCAATTTGATGCATACATGTTTCTCATGAAAATTTCATATTTTCTCCTATAGCAATAATTTGAATATTTACCTAATAATTATGCATACAGTTGCTATAAATAAAATAAAGATCTCACCCTAATTCCATGTAAAGACTAATATGGTAGTTTTGCACAAGATCCATTTTAGATGTTAAATTTAACCATAGGGCCTTATTTCTAGTTTATATCATAATTAAGAAATTAAGTATAAACTAACTATAGTAGAGCTCTCTTTTGACAACATATAGATATACCAGCTATACTTAATAGCTTGCATCAGCATCTAGCATTTGAAGATATAATTGTAGATAGCATATACCTGCATGGATGCCTCAAAATATTTATAGAAAATAGATATCTTAGGAATGTCTCCATATATATGTATTAGAAGCTTGTAGCTCATTTTACATGTAAATCACCTTAAGAATATTTGCTATGTAAATCTAGTTTATTTACTCATGTTTCTTTAAACAACCCCATGTTCATTAATAGAAATAATTTATAATTTATATAATAGATATGCACGCAATCACCATCAATAAGCCATATGCATCTCACCATGTTTTCTTTAGAGATTTAGTAATTAAATATCTATACCATCATGTTAGCTTCACATTAATTCATTTAAATAACACATGCATGCTTTTCTATTTTAGAGAAACTAAATAATAAATAATTTGTCTAGGTGAATATGGCTATTATAAGGCCAGGAGTATGTCTCCTATCAAAAGATCGCCATAGAATAAATGGAATCGCGAGAACCCTAATATCTCTTATTCTACTTATTTATCGATAGAATTCGATAACGCGTGGTCCATTCGTACGAACTCCGAGTACATATTTATTTCCATAAAATGCATTCCATAATCATGCTCTTTGGTTTTTATTCGAAATATTTGTATTTATTATTGTAGATTTTATTGGATCTTCTTGGATGGCTTTATTTGGATATCTCGGAGTTTATCGGTTGCGAATTGATGCACACGTGAGTGAATCATCGAAGGACTACATCGCGGGAAGATCGACATTTGAAGATCTGATTTATATATATAAAGGTGCGAGGCAAGCACACCCCCTTGATCATTTTGATCCTATGTTTGCAAATGCATTTAAGTGCTTAATATGTAGGATTAATTTGTGCATAATTTTTATCACTAAAAATGCTTACTTGGGAAATGGTAGATACTACCTATTTGATTTTATCCCCTTTGTTGAACTATATCATATCCCCTTGTAATCCTAGGTTGGGTTATCATAATGGTGATACGCTCTAAGCTTTATGGTATAATTAATTACTAATTAAGCTTGCTAAAATGAAAGGCTATATTTTGTATAAATGTAAGTACATGTATAATCATTATATTTACGGATTATGTTGATGGGAATTATTGTTGATGATATATGATGATAATTTAGATGTTGACGGGTTTTGATGTGATAATGTTAAATTGGATTAATGATTGATTGATAATGATGATTTTGGAGACCCGTCACATCGTATAAGGACCGGTACATTTGTATCTTGATTTAAGGAAACATCGTGCGACCATGGATGCTGGTATGGGACGGTCATGGCCAAGTAATTAGTTGGAAACTATCTTGCCTTCTAGGAGTAGGCTGCATGTATGGATAATTCATTTAATGAATGTATTCAGAGGGACCTCCATCACTACGGTTTTGGGCTCAAGGTTTACCAATACAATGAAATGTACCCTCTGGTCTAATTACCCACCGTTAAGGAGGACTAGCCTCTGGGGTGTTAGTAGCCAGGTAAGGAGGGCATAATACATTTTAGGGGAGGCAAGATAGCGTACAACTAGTGAAAAAGCTATGTGTGATACCGATGTGCACACTTCGTGAGTGCACGGTGCCTGCAACACCACAGACGGTCACTCACTGTCCATGGGTACAGCGTACAAACTCTGCAGAGTAATTAATCCATTCGAATGGCCGTGCTTGCGGTCTCAAGCTCCTTATTGATAGGTCTTTGTTTAGAGAATGGTTGGGATTAAAATTGATCATGATTATTATGGTTATTAATATATGAATGACTTAGTTGATGGTTGTTGTAGGAACTTGACTTGGAGGTCAAGTATGACACTTATTTCTTATGATGCTTACTTGTGCTTACATTTATGCAATTTATATTCAAGCAATTTAATTTAGTAATTATTTCATTAATCAAGTTTTAGTTTGCCATATGCTCATTTATGCAAATTTTACCCATATTACCTTCCTTCACATGGCCTTGCATATAATTATGATTTTGCTATTATTCACCCGCATTGCTTGCCTCCGATAACTTGGTTTCAGAGATGACGAGGATCTCGGTGAGGAACGATGCCGTTCTTTCTAGGAGTTCCACTTCCAGTCAATTGCCTGTGGGATGATCACGGGGCACACGCTGGAAATTTGAATTTCTTTATGTTGCCGCTGCGTGTATTTCTTAAGGTAGTTTGTTGGCCTTTGAGCCAATATTTTGTAAATTTCAATTAAACTTGTTAGCTAAATTTTGATATGGCTATGGTTCCACTGTAATTACTGTGTGTACTTGTCATTGATCCTGGGGCAAGTACGATAAACACGGAGTTTCAGGTGATTTAATTACCTGGGACGCTACAGGTGGCATCAGAGCTATATTGACTGTAGGTTGACCCTAGATAGACCGGTCGTTAGATTAGATTAGTAAATTGAAGCCATATTTTCAAAATTCTCAAATATTTAAGAAAAAAATATAGGGATTTTCTCTACCTTTCCTAAAATCTTAGTTTCTTTTCTCATCTATAATCTCAATTGATTTTGAGAAAATTATTTATCCACTCTCATCTCTTTCTTAGCTAAGGAGAGAAAGAAGAAGAAGAACATTGTCTTCTTTTCCCCAACCTTGACCTTAAATATTCTTTATTGTATCTCATCTTGCCTTTGGTTCTATTTCCTCCCTGATTTCATTTCTGATATCCTATCGAGAGTTAAGCAAGAAGAGGAAAAGCATGATGATGAGTATTAGGATTTCTTCTCCCTCTTCTGCTTTCAAAATTTGATAGAAATTATAGTTGTACAGGCCGTAGGATGAAAATATTAAGGTAGAATTATATGGCATTTTAAAAGTGTTATGCCATAAAGACCTATGGACATAATCATTAAACAAGAAAACTATTTTCAAAAATTCTGGAGTTTCCATTTGCAGTCGATTTGCTCGATTCTTTACGATTTGGTGCTTTATGTGATTTTGGTGTTTTATTTTGGAAGCATATAATCGGATGCTAAGATAGATAGTTAAATTCTGCTAACTCTCTCTCTTTAGATAACATCATATTGACTCGTAACATTCCGACGCTACTAACTACACCCTAACTTATGCTTCCTAATTTTTCCTAATGCCGTAATTGCATACCTTTCACTTACTTAATTTATTGAACTCTTCTTTGATTCATTTCCATGCATGACACCTATTCCAGGATAAAGACCATATTATATTCTTTGTTAACTTCATAACAATTTAATCCATGTTTCCATATTCATCTTAGCATCGATCTTGCATGCCAAATATTTTTCCTTGGTATTGATATTCCACTTATGTTGTCATCACTTTTTGTAGGTTCTTTTGATTTCAAAAAGATTCCATGATCTGATATGTTCCCTTCTTTTGTAGTTTGGCATGCCTTGCCTCTTTGATTCATATTAACTTAGTTTAGCATATAGCATAAACAGTGCACAATTATCATATCATACCTCTTTCCTTCAAAAATAATTTATTTTTCTCTTTCCATTTTTATGCAAGATCACTAAAAACTTGATTTCCATTATTTTCATTCTAGGTGGAGATACTCCTAATGCCATTTGAACCTTGTATCACGTTTTGCATAGCGTGATGATTTTATTCAATCAACCTCCTTTGGAAATTTACTAGTATGAAGATTTCGTCAATTTCTTGCCAAACCCCGTTTTACTATTCCTTGATAAATCAATAATCATATTTCATTATTGAAAGAAGGATAGAATTAATTTACATAACTACGATATCCTTGTTCCCAAACTCTTTGACTTTTATCATGATTGTTCTTTAGCACCTCTCCACCGCACGAAATCCTTATGAATTATTCTGGTTTTCTGAGTCGATCAATTTTTCTTTCACTCATAAAATATTTGTGCATTCCGTCCATTTTAAAACTTGAATATCCTTCGCTTTCATATAAATGCCCATGATCATATTGTTTCGCATTCACGAAAGTTTTGCCACTTATTGTATCATCTTTCCATACGAATCATGTTAACCATGATCTTTTATTTAATCATCGTTGTTGAATTCCTATCATCTATGAGAACATTTCCTCACTTAACTACTAGTAAATTTTATAATCCTTGATCCATGAGGAAAAATCTCAAGATTTTAATTCTTATCTATCCTACTAACTATCGATTTTCCAGTAGCATTTTGCTTAAAATTCGGAAATCATGCCTACTTTAAGATCTTGGTTTTGCTAACTAATGATCATTTGTAAGGTAGGTCCAATTGCTACTCTAAGCCTCCTTGATTTATTTTAAATAAACATATCCTATTGTCATCTTTTATTTTTTTAAAAAAAAAGGAAATGAGAATATCATAACATCTCATTTCTTAACTTTTCTATTTTGTTCACCATTTGGTAAAATTGAAGGTATGACCATCTTTGAATACCTTCTTAAAACATTTCAATGTTGTCTTTATATGCCTAATTGTTGTCTAACTATTTTACCTTGTAATACTATTCCCTTATCTTGTTGACCCGATGTCCATCGATTTGATACCCATTGATAGCCTTGAATTGAGAACAATATTTTCCTTGAATTGTTCAACCAAGAGATCACTTGATTTATATTGATGTAGTCTCTAGAATTAACCTTGATTTTTATATGCTTCAATGAAAACTTTAATTTCCATGATTCACGAAACATAGAAACCTATGGTTCTATGTCAACCTGATTTTAGAAATTTCTTTGATCTGGTATATTCTAAGGTAATCATCTTGAAAACCTTGGAATAATTCCTTATACTATTCGTGAATAAACCTTGTTGTCATGAATTGTTCACCATCCTTACTTGAATGTCCAGTCATTCTACCATTTATTACCAATTCGCTGATCATACTTTAATAATTATTGTATCACATTGTTACACGCCCATATTGTCATATGTCGCATTGATCATATATTTAGAATCCCTCATTATTTTATCAAATCCATGTTGATTTGCTCTAAAATTTGTTTTGATCTTGTCCTAACGAACTTGCCTCGTAAACCTTGGAGTAGGTTCCTAAACCATCCTTGAGGTTCCCACTAGGTAATTTTGATTGCAAGGATTGGTTGCCATTCTTCTCGGATGACAAGTGTTGTGCTCATATATCCGTCAATGACCAATATGCCATTCGAGTCATTTAAAAACCAATCCTATAGATTTTACTTTATCTTTGTAAACTCATCCGTTTTCCCGAGGTCGAAATCCATTGGAACACTAGCCTATTGATTTTGACTTCCATTCTTGGTAGGTCAATATTCATTAAAAAAAAAACATTCTTATGATTTGAAAATCTCATGTTTCCTTGAACATAAGAAATTTTCCCATATTCATTTATTGGGATTCGTGGCATTCAAAATTGTTCCATAACCAATCATATTGGTTTTGTTTCACCAATATAAATTCATTTGCTTACATGATCCTAAAACTCCAATGGATTACTAGCCTACCACTCTTGACTCCATTCTTCACTAAATTATTTCATCAAAAACTTCCTTGTGATTTTAAAATATCGTAGTATCCTTTTTACAGGACTATCCATTAATGAAAACAAAATACGATTAAATTTTTCTTTTGCTCCAAAATTTATTTTTGAAAGCCTCTATGCATTAACTTGAATAAAATTAACTTTACCCTTGATCATATGTGCCTACTAACCTTTGTCGAAAAATTACAACTAGAACTATATGCTAACCCTCACTACGAGCTAACACTTTTGATCGTAACTACGCAAAAGAGACTTGATGATAACCTCCATTTCACCTTGGAAGATGGAGATTCAGGCCGACAAGAAGCAAAGTTTATGAAGAAATATTCCAAGTACAAGAAACTAACCATATCAAGAAAGAACAAGTGAACTTCATGGATAGCGCTCGTCGCCCTCGGGCCTTGAAGATGAAGGAACTAACTTTATATGTTGTGCATTGCATTTTAAGTATTTTAAGAATGATAGGTTAAAATTTATTTAAGGGGGGTAGGACGTAAGATATATCTAACTCTACTAATATTTTGATCATACCAGTACTAACCTCTTTTATAAGCCGAAGAAAATCTTTTGCAATCTTTACTAACAAATGTTAACAAAACCCCGAAGATTTCTTTTAAAGGATTCCTCTTCCTCAAAATACCAATGTTCATTAAGCATGAAGGACATATACACTACATCGGAGAACAACCTCAAGAAATCTACTATATCAAAGAATACATGAAGATTGTTCCCTGCGTGTGGCATGCCGAAGACGAAGAACTAACAATGTCATGACAATTAATTTCAAAACCATCCTCTACTAACTACAACGGAGTAGGGATACGGCATACGAAGAATTTTCAAGAAAGTGACCATGTCAAAGAGGGAGGCAAAACAAGAGCGTGAAGATCATTCTCACATATGGCGTATCAAAGATCGAAGAACGTTTCGACATTTTGGAACTAACTTTCGTAAACATCCACACTAACACTTTGCGGAATCTCGAGGACGAGATTCTTTTAAGGGGGGTAGACTGTAACATCCCGGTCCCCTAGGCCGTCATTTTTAAGGAAACACCAATTGTTCCTTAACCTAAGCTATGAATTTATAAAATAAATTAGATGGAATTTTCCTAAATAAAACATTAACTTGACTCATTTTGGTTTACATAAATAATTTTCATATGGTTTTGATTTGAGATATTTTTATTTGAGGTTTGAAATATTGGAAGTTGGTTTTCATGTTTGAATTTTATATTCGAGTAATTTTTGAAATTTTCAAACTCATACATGCATGACATTCTTATGTGCACAGAAACTGTTTGAATTTTCGTGGGAAATTGGTTTTACCAAAAATTCCCCAAAATTCACCATCGTTAGGAATCACAGAGAATTAATTTCTGTGAATTTTTCATAATTTTTAGAGATCGTTTGTATAGGTAGAAAATTCGTGAACACATCAGCTTGCATAGAAAAAATAAGCAAAACAGTAAGCGGAGTAGTTGGGCTCAGCCCGTTTAGAAAATAAAAAGAAAAGGAAGAAACTTACCTTACCTGGCCCAACCCGACGCGGCCCAAGCCAACTCAGCCGGCCCAACTCTCGCGTCTTCTTCTTCCTTCCTTCCCCGCCGTCAACACGCCACCGCCGCCCGACGTCTCCCACGCCGCCACGAAGGGAGCGCCCTGTGTCGCTGCTATAGGAGACGACGAGGAGAGGAACGCGTGGACTATGACCCTTTCCCGTGCCTTCCAGCACCAGCGTCGCCCTGGAACACTCCTCTCTCTCTCTTCATCGCACTGACGCCCATGGCCCGCGGGGGAAAAATCGCGTAGCACCGCCTTCCTCCTCTATAAAAACTGCAGTTTAACTCCCTATATCTTTTCTCCTCTTTTCCCTTGCCCTCTAGAGCCCAACCTCATCCACAGCCGTTGCTTAAACCCGAGCAATTTTGGGTTTTCCCAAATTCCGGCCACCGCCGCCATCGATGGAAATGGAGTTCGTCCGGTGAGCTCCACGGCTACTTCTTGTTCCTTTAGCATACCTAGGACTAGATGATCTCATTTGCTTCTAAATTTGATCAAGGGATCGCGTGTAGAGCGCTGTTGTCGATTTTCTCCTCTGCTCTGCCGCCGGCGACCGTCGACCCGCCGCCTCTGGCTAACTCCGTCAACAAAGACCGTTCGGTGAGCTTCCTAGTGCCTTGTAGATGCTTAAGAGTAGCACGAGTTCGTGGTTTCCTCTTTCTCCACTACGCTCTGCGTCGCGCTCCGTCGCGCCGCACTGGACCGCATCGCGCCGCCGCTGTAGGGCATCTCTGGCGATGAGGCGACCACCGGGCAGCAGCTCATGGACTCGCGCATCGCATAGACCAGATGTCGTCCAGGGTCCGCCGCAGCTTCGTCGCCGGCGAGCCATCCTGCCGCCGCTCGCCACTGTATGCGCGTTAATTTTGAATCAGTCGCTCCTAAGCCGCCACATGTCCAGCTATGATTGGCCAGTTTCTGTTAAGCGATTTAATTGAAAAATGATAGGAAAATGGCCGTAAAATATTAGATAAAATGCTAGAAAAAATTCCTTGCAAATTTTTAGGACTTTTTGCTGCTGTTCATCAGAATAAATCATAAGAAAGATTTGTTAGAAATTAAGTGGTTAGATTTATTTATGCTTTTATGAAATAACATATCCTTAGACAAGAAATTACTAAGATAATTACATAATAGGTGTGCATGCAATCTTTATGGTTAAATATGTAGTTTTGTACCCTATCACATATACCTAGGCTAGAATACTTATCTTATATGTCATGTTATGAAATTTACTAAGTGCATACTTATTTTATTTACTAAAAGTTTTAATTTGCACACTTTTGTATGAATAAAATTACGTAGACACGTATGAACATACTAGGCTGTATTTTAATGTATTAGGATCCTTTACCACTGTTTTCCAGCATTAAATCATAGGATATGTTGTTAGATAAATATTCAATTTGATGCATACACGTTTCTCATGAAAATTTCATATTTTCTCCTATAGCAATAATTTGAATATTTACCTAATAATTATGCATACAGTTGCTATAAATAAAATAAAGATCTCACCCTAATTCCATGTAAAGACTAATATGGTAGTTTTGCACAAGATCCATTTTAGATGTTAAATTTAACCATAGGGCCTTATTTCTAGTTTATATCATAATTAAGAAATTAAGTATAAACTAACTATAGTAGAGCTCTCTTTTGACAACATATAGATATACCAGCTATACTTAATAGCTTGCATCAGCATCTAGCATTTGAAGATATAATTGTAGATAGCATATACCTGCATGGATGCCTCAAAATATTTATAGAAAATAGATATCTTAGGAATGTCTCCATATATATGTATTAGAAGCTTGTAGCCTCATTTTACATGTAAATCACCTTAAGAATATTTGCTATGTAAATCTAGTTTATTTACTCATGTTTCTTTAAACAACCCCATGTTCATTAATAGAAATAATTTATAATTATATAATAGATATGCACGCAATCACCATCAATAAGCCATATGCATCTCACCATGTTTTCTTTAGAGATTTAGTAATTAAATATCTATACCATCATGTTAGCTTCACATTAATTCATTTAAATAACACATGCATGCTTTTCTATTTTAGAGAAACTAAATAATAAATAATTTGTCTAGGTGAATATGGCTATTATAAGGCCAGGAGTATGTCTCCTATCAAAAGATCGCCATAGAATAAATGGAATCGCGAGAACCCTAATATCTCTTATTCTACTTATTTATCGATAGAATTCGATAACGCGTGGTCCATTCGTACGAACTCCGAGTACATATTTATTTCCATAAAATGCATTCCATAATCATGCTCTTTGGTTTTTATTCGAAATATTCTGTTTATTATTGTAGATTTTATTGGATCTTCTTGGATGGCTTTATTTGGATCTCTCGGTGTTTATCGGTTGCGAATTGATGCACACGTGAGTGAATCGTCGAAGGACTACATCGCGGGAAGATCGACATTTGAAGATCTGATTTATATATATAAAGGTGCGAGGCAAGCACACCCCCTTGATCATTTTGATCCTATGTTTGCAAATGCATTTAAGTGCTTAATATGTAGGATTAATTTGTGCATAATTTATATCACTAAAAATGCTTACTTGGGAAATGGTAGATACTACCTATTTGATTTTATCCCCTTTGTTGAACTATATCATATCCCCTTGTAATCCTAGGTTGGGTTATCATAATGGTGATACGCTCTAAGCTTTATGGTATAATTAATTACTAATTAAGCTTGCTAAAATGAAAGGCTATATTTTGTATAAATGTAAGTACATGTATAATCATTATATTTACGGATTATGTTGATGGGAATTATTGTTGATGATATATGATGATAATTTAGATGTTGACGGGTTTTGATGTGATAATGTTAAATTGGATTAATGATTGATTGATAATGATGATTTTGGAGACCCGTCACATCGTATAAGGACCGGTACATTTGTATCTTGATTTAAGGAAACATCGTGCGACCATGGATGCTGGTATGGGACGGTCATGGCCAAGTAATTAGTTGGAAACTATCTTGCCTTCTAGGAGTAGGCTGCATGTATGGATAATTCATTTAATGAATGTATTCAGAGGGACCTCCATCACTACGGTTTTGGGCTCAAGGTTTACCAATACAATGAATGTACCCTCTGGTCTAATTACCCACCGTTAAGGAGGACTAGCCTCTGGGGTGTTAGTAGCCAGGTAAGGAGGGCATAATACATTTTAGGGGAGGCAAGATAGCGTACAACTAGTGAAAAGCTATGTGTGATACCGATGTGCACACTTCGTGAGTGCACGGTGCCTGCAACACCACAGACGGTCACTCACTGTCCATGGGTACAGCGTACAAACTCTGCAGAGTAATTAATCCATTCGAATGGCCGTGCTTGCGGTCTCAAGCTCCTTATTGATAGGTCTTTGTTTAGAGAATAGTTGGGATTAAAACTGATCATGATTATTATGGTTATTAATATATGAATGGCATAGTTGATGGTTGTTGTAGGAACTTGACTTGGAGGTCAAGTATGACACTTATTTCTTATGATGCTTACTTGTGCTTACATTTATGCAATTTATATTCAAGCAATTTAATTTAGTAATTATTTCATTAATCAAGTTTTAGTTTGCCATATGCTCATTTATGCAAATTTTACCCATATTACCTTCCTTCACATGGCCTTGCATATAATTATGATTTTGCTATTATTCACCCGCATTGCTTGCCTCCGATAACTTGGTTTCAGAGATGACGAGGATCTCGGTGAGGAACGATGCCGTTCTTTCTAGGGGTTCCACTTCCAGTCAATTGCCTGTGGGATGATCACGGGGCACACGCTGGAAATTTGAATTTCTTTATGTTGCCGCTGCGTGTATTTCTTAAGGTAGTTTGTTGGCCTTTGAGCCAATATTTTGTAAATTTCAATTAAACTTGTTAGCTAAATTTTGATATGGCTATGGTTCCACTGTAATTACTGTGTGTACTTGTCATTGATCCTGGGGCAAGTACGATAAACACGGAGTTTCAGGTGATTTAATTACCTGGGACGCTACACCAACAACCAATGTCACGGCCCATAGAAGAAATGACTCGTGAGGCCCAAATTCGCAACTAGCCCAACTGAAGCACCCCAGCACCAGGCTACCAATCGTCAACCTTCTCATTTTCCAACCGAGATGGCACTCACACGGCGGCGTGCGGGACTGGCCGGACTGCGGGAGGCACGGCGGGCAAGCACGGCAGTAGCGTGGGCGGAGACGCGAAGAGGGCAAGCGGAGCGAGGATGCGGGGCGATGCGGCGAGCGGAGCTGCGAGAGGCGAGGCAAGCAGGTTGACCATCGCCGACATCGCAGGACCATTGGGGCGATCTGGGGCTGTGCGGCGAGCGGAACTGCAGGTCGAGGCACGCAAGTCGACTGCCGACAGCGCATGGCTGAGCGGGGCAACACCGGACCGAGCGTCAGCGGCCGCGCCCGAGGAACGGCGATTGACGAGGTGAGTAACAGTAGATTGGGGATGAATTTCGGTTTGGCCGGTTAATTCACCGAATTAACCGATCACCGAATTGTGCGGTTATTGTTTTCTCTGCGGTTTGATCGGTTGTTGATTCTTCAATAACCGATAATTTTTTCGGTTGGATTAACCGCACCGAAATCGGCGGTTAACCGAATGCCCAGGCCTAGCAAGCAGCATCGCCATCATGATGTAGGTGGGTAAGCTGTCCAGGACTGATTTACCAAAATTGATCGGGCTTGCATGTTCAGCAGTGCTGCTTTCCAATCCGGCGAGATATCTGTCCTGTCGACGGCTGCAACGATGGGGGCAAAGGCTGATAACCGCAGCTTCTTGTTCGACAGTGGCAGGCCCAAATAAGTATGTGGGAATCCTTCACGACGGCAGCCTAGGATTGAGATCAGAGATGGCACAATATCTTCATGCATAGGCACTACCGTGCTTTTGGAGAAGTTGATGTGTAGTCCAGTAGCCGCAGTAGTGTTTTTCTTTACTCCTCTTAAAAAAGGGAGTTGGTGAGGCGGTCGTCGTCGTCGTCGCCGCACCCCTCCCACGAAACCTTGCGCCGACAGGTGGGCCCGCATCATCAGCAGCCGTCCGATCCATTTCCTCGCTGGACAGCCGTCCGAAGCAGCCACCGATTCCAGAGAGATCGACAGCTCTCCTGTTCGGCCACCCGTCGGTCGTCGCCTTGCTGCCGCCGCCTCTCCACTGATTCCTCCTCTCCTCCCCAGCGCCGCCCGAGCCCGACTGATTTTCTTTCCTTCCCCGGCGCCGCCCAGCCTCCTCCGCCCGGCGCCGCACCCTGCGCGCCTCGCCAAGCGCTGCCCCGCGCGCCGCCTCGCCTCATCTGCCCGGCGCCGGCCCGCGCGCTCTACCCCGCGCCGCCTGGCTCGCCTTCTCCATGGCGCGCCGCCGTACGAAGCACCACGCTGCAGGTGCTGCAGCAGTGCATGGACGTCGACGCCGACAAGGCAGGCCTGAACGGCGGCCACCTCGACCGCATCGACCTGGTGGCGAACCTGGAGGAGCCCAGCCTTTGGGGGTGTTGCTGGTGACCGCGCCTGCGTGGGGCTGCCTGAACCGGCTCCGCGTGCTGGAGGTCGGCGGCGCGTCGCAGCAACTTGCCTCCTCTCTACAGCACCGGGTGATGGCATGGTGGCGGCCCCAGCGCTCGCCGAGATCTCGGCAGGCTCCACGGCGCTGGCTGTCAGATTCCCTCTCCACTTCCACCTGCTCGCTCGCATTTTCCGATCCTCCACAAGAGGTGGCCTAATCTGATTTTTTTGGGGTCAGATTTGGCTGAGATTTGGTCTAATCTGTTTACGGTCACCTTCAGATCATGCCTCTCATGGTGCAGGGGATGCTCTCAGTCTCTGGCAGCAAGTTCCGCTGGTGCAGCCATCAGGGAGACTACGTGCAAGAGGCCTGGAGACCGTTGCAGGAAGGCTGGACGTGTGGCAACCACTGCTAAGTTCCTCACTCCTCACATCTGCTTCAGATTTGGTCATCTTCATCCCTCTTCAGTGATTTCTGATCCATTTTGTTGTATCGATTTAGATTCTTCCCTATGTGACTATTAATCGAGGTTTCAAAGTATCCTGGTGTCCTACTGTTTTATGCTGTTGAATCTGTGATTCTTCTCATTTATAGATTAGCATCATTAACTGCTCACCTTGATTCGTAGTCTCTATTTTTTATACCACTTAAATGAATCCTAATGAAGTTATTATGGTTCAATCCAAGGAGCCAGAAGCTTTCATGCTCCAGTATTTTAACAACATGATGGCTATTTGAAACACCTTGCCAAGTCAATAATGAAAAGTTGTCTTCAGATAGTTTCTGTCAAAATCTGAAGGTTTTTTCAAATGCTATGCCCAGTGATGCCCAAAACTCAATGACAATGTCTCCTGAGGTTTCAGTTTTCTTCCGTGAGTGAGCTTCTAAATCTAACATATTTCCTTTTGCCTGACATATCTTCACTCTAAGTTGACTTTGATCTTTGTATAACTTTGTTGCCGTTAATAGCCTTGCCGTTAAATTTGCAGCATCAGCGACAATGGATTAATGAGTAAATATGTTAGGGCTCTAGATGACATGCTAATTGACCTGCAAATTTAGTTCTTTCGCTGTTATTCAACTATGACCTCAATGTTTGTATGGCATATATAGCTGCTCTGTTTACATGCAGTTCAGTCATCCAGTCAGTAGTGCAGTCTGTTTATATGTCTGCAAATTTATGTTCCAGTCATGCCCCCAACGGTTTTGCCATGTAATGAATGGTATAATAGGAAGTGCAAAAAAAAAAAAAGTCTTTGTGCTGACTGCCTACTGCCTCTCTGTGCCTGCGTACACAAATATCTCCATTATATGGTTTTCCTTTCAGCTGTTATTTGTAAATATTTGACTTCTCATTGTTGCTCTGTGCCCGCTAAAATACAGATTGTGTAGGTTCCTTTGAAGTGAATCACAAAAAGATGGAGAAGGCTGATTACAGCCGGTAGTTAATCACACGATTAGTGGTTAATTTTTCACTGCCTTTTTATCTTTAGTATATGGATCAGTGTTACCTTTGCAGCTGACAGGTTATGGGCAACAAGCATTGTTGATCCGGGGACTTTTTGTCAGACGAAGGCAAGTGAGTGATCTTCCTTTTCTTAATGGCAATGAACGATGCTGCCTTTCGGCTGGATCAAACATTGGAGGTTTGCTTGACTGCTACCCGCGGCAACCCAGAGTTTCTGTTAATAATCTAATTGTGAGATCCTATTGTGTGCATTTCTCTACGTTTTAGTTGTTTATTTCTCTACGTTCTATTTCCTGTAACTTGCAGGGCCTTCTTCTGCAGATGATAGCATGCTAGATGGAGTGTCGTCCTCCTATTGCTATGATTTCCCAGTGGAGTTCAAGTTCAATCTACTCATTCTTTGCGCCGCCATCTGTTTAATGATGCACTGAACTGATGCTTCTGGTGTAGAAGAATGAGAGTAGTATAATGAAAAATGTGTTTGCCCATCCGCATTTATGTGTGCAATAATCATATAAAATTTATTTCGTTTATGGCAATTCAATACAAAAAAGCCTGGTATACCCCACCTCCACTTTTCCATAATTGGATATTTTGATTATTTTCTATTTCTGCATCATTCGCCTGAGGCTTCACAACTCTGTAGCATATTAAACAATCACGGTTCATTTCCATTAAAAAATAGTGTTATTATGCCCTTTTAAATAATATCCATGTTTTTAAAAGCCAATTTTTATGTGAATTTGGCAGCCTGGCCATGGCGATGAGGGAAAAAATGACCGACCCTGCTCGCCTCTTCCGACTGATGCAAGATGTATACGTATATGCTTAAAAAAAATGTATACGTATACACTGAATAAACAAATCTACTAACTGTATCCAGCAAGAGAAAAATAGAAAAAAATATATCATCCATTGTTTGATTTTGTGAAATAATCAAGCCACTTTCTGTGTAACTATTTAGGTAGGGATTTATACTTAGGTCATTTTATGGTCATCTTCTTCTGTTTAGCACTCTTACATCGTATAAAAGAGTTGATAGATAACTCTAAATTGATGGATCAGTGATTCAAAAACCTAACAATATAGATAACTCTTTGTAGCATCAAATACTTTTAGACATTAATAGGTTTTATTATTATAAAAAAGAATATTGATAGGTTTTCTTAAAAACAGTCCGTAGCAAAGCACGGGCATTCGGCTAGTAGCCTTTGAACATCGACTGCATCAGCACGGAGTAGGATCAGCGTACTGCAGTATGAGGCAAGATTGAGCATCTAGTAGCACCGCCATCGTGTTGTATCAAAGTTTGTAGTACATCAGCCACTAGCAGGAACAAAAAAAACTCGACCTGCGGGGGCCCGAACCCCCCTCCCAACCCACCCCATATAAGAGGAGCTGTGAGTGTGTGTTTCGTTTGTTAACCTAGTCCGGAAATTCGCTCCCACCCACTGGGAATCGAAGCTAGTCGGGCGCCTTACCACTAGGGTAGGTAAAGGCCCTTTCGCGCCACTAGCAGGAATAAATAAATATGGCGGAGATCCGAGACTGCGTAAGCCCCTCTTGCATTGCAACCGTGGCCCTGGCACACCATTAACAATCACCGCTGATCGTGAAGAGGACAGCATGGCCCTAATCCAGTTTATCATTTGTGCTGGGATCTGACCAAAAGAATTCTGAAAAGAGTATCCCAGTTCAGTTCGCACTGTCGAAAGCCTTTGCAAAATCTAATTTGAGAACTAGCGTCGGCACTTTCCTTTTGTGACACACTTAAACCAATTCCACGGCATATACACAAATTTTCAGACCTGCCTCGGATGAACCCTGTTTGGTCAATGTCCACCGGTCGTTGTTATTTAATTACCATTGTGATGGATTTTGTTAAAGACGAAATTATTCTTTGATGTCGTGGTTCTTACTCCTATGTTAAGATTCCTGCGGACATTGTACTGTGAACGTAAATTCCACGTGGCTTTTGTGCAAAGATTCGAGCGCGGTCCGAGCAAAGGAGGCGTCCGTTCGTGAGCGTTGCCGCCGTTGCGGCTGTACGGCGATGGTGTGACCACGGAACCAAACGGCTTCGTCAGCTTATCCTGCCGGACAGACAGGGCTGACTGCAGCTCACACTGCCAGCCTCAGCTGCCTCAGTAGTTACGGATAATGGTTTCCGCGGGACCGCCAATGCATCCTACATGGTCGCTTCATTCATCTGTGCGCGCGACGGGCCCCGTGCCGCCGTGCTGTGCCGTTCGAGGACACCCGCCGCGCGGCGCGGCCGGCCTCGTGCGGACGGACGCGGCCGGGTTTGCCAGTGGAAAGAAACAGGGGAAAAGCGCGTGCACGGGCGAAAGCACGGTGTGGAGCCATCCCTCGCCGCGCGCCCCGCGGCTGTGCTGTGCGACCGACCCGCCGCTGCAAGCCAGGTTGCTCGAACAGTTTTCATGCACGCCGCGGCGAAGCCTCGTGCCGTTCTACGTACTACGTGCCGGGTCCAAGGACTCGCAGCGCGCTTGGCGCCCGCTCGCAATGCCCCCGGTTCTGGCGCGCGTGTGTGAGAGCGTTGGAAGCCGGCGCGGGCGGGTATGCATGCACGCTCCCGCTTCATCCCGTGCGTCGCTACGGCTGTCCCCTGCTTCACGAACTGTTTCGTTCGATAGGCTCGCGCCAGTCCTCTCGCCACCAGCACCAACAAACCAAACGGTGCGGTCGCGGAGCATGGAAGCATGGGGTTCGTGAGTCACATAAAACTTCGCTTTCCGTCGTCGAAAGTCAAAACAGTAGCGTGTCAACCATGCATGGGCAGAGGCGCTGAGCACTGAGCAGGCACGCGGACGCGCTTGCTGCCTGGCGTCGACGATGCGTGCACGAACTGCGTCGGTGGATCGGTGGCTTTAAGTCGGCCACTGATGAGCGTCATGGCGTGACATCGAGGCATGGTATAGTAGTGCACGGAAACAGTAGCCCTACAGCCTAGTCGGAAGTTCCTTGTTTCTACAAGCGACCAGGTCAGATGGCATGGGTGTGATGGCGTGAACGGCCCCCGTCCTCTCGGGCTTTCTCTGGCTCGCGTCGACCCTGCCTGAACGGAAACGAAGATGACTCGTCGTCTGATCAGGACTACGTAAGCTCTGTCTCAGTATGAAAGAAGGAAATGCTGCAAACCATGTGCGTTGAAACGTTCCAATCTCACAGCAAACTTAATTTCAGCAGGAAAAAAAATAGTGTGCGAATGTTCCTCGCCGTCGTGTGGCCAACGGCTACAACGCGATGCGATGTACTCCGTACTACGCAAGTTGCAACTTGCAAGCAACGGGAGTACCGGAACAGTGCGCAGGCCACTCCGTCACGACCAGGGCTCGCTCCATCCTACGACGGACTTCTACGAGACGAGCATGTTATAGTACGATCACTAGTAGCAGCTTGAATTGAAACCGTTGCTTGATCCAGCGGGTGTACGGCCACCATCAGAGATTAAACTGACTGCTCTGTACAGCTGTTGCTACACTGAAACGCAACAACAAGGCCGTACGAATGTCTTGGTTCAGAGATGGCAACTTCATTGAAATTCTAGGAGCGCCTGTAATTGTACACTATCCAGAACCGGTAACCGATGTCCCATTTGCCACTTTATATCAAAAATGGGTCCTCTTCTCCCTCCGCGACCCCCTCTTCCTCCGGCACCGCCTGCCCCCTCCGCTCCTCCCGCGCCAGCCGCAACCGCCGCCTGCTCCGGCGCGGACGACGGCGACCGGCGGCGGCCTGCTCCCTCGACGACGATGAGCAGGGCCACGGCCAGGGCCAGGAGCAGGAGGGGCAGGAGGGGCAGGATGCAGTGGAGGAGAGGCAGAGGCCGAGCGCTCTGATGGGTGGAGGACGTGGAGGTGGCGCCGGCTGGCGCAACTCCGGCGGCGGCGGCTGGTGGAGGATGTGCAGGGACGACATTCGCGTGCCGACGTCACTGGGCTACTTCTTGGACATAGAGAGGCGGGTCTCCGGGCTGTTGTGCGGCGACGGGAACGGAGAGAGGGCAGTCGCCGCGGCCGCGCCGCTGTTGGAGAACGGAATGGCGCCGCCATCGGTGGCTGTTGCCGAGGCTGTGGGGGGGCGTGGCGGGGGAGGAAAGGTGGAAGTGGAAGCTGCGGAGTCCGGCGCAGGGGCCCTCGTCATCGCTGGCGAGGCTGCCGGTGTTGCTCACCGCCATCTGCAGCGGCGGGGCCGGGTGATTCGCACAGTCCAGTGGAGCGGCCTGCTCCTTTAGGACCCACATGTCATAAATATACTATCTTTAGGACCCACATGTCATAAATATACTATCTTAGGGGGTGGGCGTTCGGTTAATCCGGTTGGTTCGGTCAATTCGGAATTCGGTTAACAGAAAATGAAAAACTAGCAAGATGGCTACACCTGTGTTATCTAATAGCGCGGAACATTTATACTTGCAAAATTGTCCTTACATTAATTGAATTTGATGTTGGTCAAGCGACTAACACTTCCAAAAAGTTTAGAGTCATTGTGCCTTGACTCAACCTCTGTTAATCTTATCCATGACAAAGCTACACCGCTTATCTCTCGAGACCACCCTGTCAGACTTGCTTCCATCCTCGGGCATGCCATTACGTGATTTGTTTCCCTTCTCTATTTTCCTTTGTCAGGGCTATATATCTTTTGCCCCTAAACTAACCAACATTTCCATGTCGGATTCGGTGTATCGTAATATACCAAATTAAGAAACGTTTAATTACTTTATTCCAAATCAAGATATTTATTTCATATTTTCTCCATAGAGTCTTTTGCTTAACCTAGACCATTCAAGATTTATAAAAATCAACAGTGTACATCATTTTCTTTCGTTTTGAGAGTGAACGTGGAGGCTTATTTTAATCTTTAAATATGAAGCTTATAAATTTTTCTCTTAAATTACTCATTGCCATCGCACCATACATTGGGTTCGTTCTACTTTAAGTTAGACACTTTCGCTAATTGCAATGATCTATGTAATATTGCTGATTCTCCTATAAAAATGTACTCCTTTACACCTTTTATTTCCTATATTAGGAGTTCCCCAACCATCAACAATCCTTTTCATTAAGTAACATTTTTTTTTTTTTGTAAGAAATGTATGATATTTTCTTGCCCATGCAAGAGAGCCAAAAGTGGCTCTCTATCTGCTTTTGTAACTGTGTTGCCAGTCTTTACATATCAAACAACACCTTATTAACTTTCCATGAAATTGTTTGCCATTTTTTTCAATCGTGGTACCCACATGTTGCTTACTATTTTGGTATATATATACAGACTATTTTATTTATTTTATACCCTCTATAATAGATCTTCTCTAAGAGATAACGCACTAAATATTGACAGATACTTAATTAAATGCTTTGTCACCATGGCATTTTCTTGCTCAGCTCCTACGGTAGACAACTTACTGCATACAGAGAGGAGGATAAGAGGAATAAGGAAACTGTGAAAGGGGTCTTGGTCTAGTGGTTAAGGCATCTGAGTAGAGGTCTCTCAGGTGTTCGACTCCTTTCCTAGTATTTAACGGCTTTGGCCGACAGCGAGGCGTTGGTGGCTTTGGCCGACAGGGAGGCGTTGGTGACTTCGTCAATTTCGAGGATTTGCCGGTTCATTCTTCGAAGATGCTTATATGGTCGGGTTTGCATACGTGCGCTCACAGGATAAGTTGTAAAACTCGTTTTACGGTCTGTCGGGCAGAAGCCGGGGGTAATAAAGCCCTGATTTCAGTTTTGTTTTTTTTTTTGCCACGATACAACAAAATGGTATTACAACTGTATACTATCTCTAACAATAAATGTGATGGGAATTCTTGCTTTTATACAAATATCTTTGTTTTTGCGAGGAGCTTTTATACAAATATCATCTGAAAAAAAAAACAAACAAGTATCCTAACATGATGGACAGTGCAATGTGGAGAACAAAATGTGTAATAGGGCTGGCCTCTTTTTCTTCCACTCCTTGGCGGCTTTGGCTTCTTTTAGCATAAAATTGATCAACCAATCTACTTAACGTCATGTAACATGGTCGGTCGTGTCACATGGTGGACAAGGCATAACTTGTATCATTGGGCTTGCGAAAGGCTGCATCTCTGTCATGCAGATGGCCACTTGAAGCTCCGAAGCTGCGACGCCTACGCTGCCTGCGCTGGAGCCTGCCTCAGCCCTGGGGAATGTGACAACTGCTGCCAGCGAAACGGCTTCAACCGTGGCCGTTGCGTCAACTTGACGTGCAGGTGCTGCAATGCAGCAGCATATGCATAACCCTCACATGGTTATGCTTTTTCAAATAAGGGCTCCACTATATTGGCCCCAGGAGTTGGAGTTTCTACCTATATTGGCCCCAAGTGGGCGGCTCCACGGCTGCACCTCAAATTTCCTTTCACCTACCTTTTGATGAAAAGCAATGTTTTGGAATTTCCTTTCACCTACCTATTATTATAGTGCTTTTGATGAAAAGCAATGTTTTTATTATGAAGAATATGCTGTTTTGTTAAATGAAATCCTTAGCTAGATTTTGTGGTTTGCATGTATGAATTGTGGCATGTCAAGCTTGGGAGGGCAAAAAGAATGGTTGTTAACAGGCATCTCAGCCCATAAACTTCCCCTAAATCATCAAAACACGACACCGGCGCCGCCGGTCTCTAGCACGACACACAAATGTCACCCGCCGGCCGTGACGCGCCGCTGTCCTCCCTCGACCACACCGCATTGCCATGGCCACTCTGCTGCGCCACTCGCGCCACCCTGCCCTGCCACGCCGCCCTGCCGCACCGAGCTTCACCTCGTAGCCAGCCGTGCATCTGGCGCCGCCCAAATGCCCTCGCTCCCTTGCCCGGCCTCGCAGCCAGCGTCCCCTCGTGCGCTGCCGCACCGCCACAAAGTTCTCGTCGAAAGAATCTCTACTGCTACTGCTGCGTGCTTCATTCTCAATTCGATCTCGCACATCGTGAACCACCTGCCACATGTTGATGCATTCTCCCATGCAAATCGCCTCCAATTCAATGGGTCACCCAATATCTAATCGATGCTCATGGGTTCGATCTCCCACTCGAATGTATCAAGGGATAGATTTTCTGATTAGCGCTCGCACAATCCCTACCTCCTCATCCTCTGTTTGTTTTCCTCTGTTTGTTTTCCCTTCCAGGTTTCTCCCCTTCCAGGTTTCTCCCAGGGAAAAAAGAAATCCAACCAATTACTACCAATTGGTTTATATTACACTTTTCTAAAAAAAAACTCTATGTTAAGGAAGTGTGAGGATTGATTTTGTTGGATAAATAGTGAAAGGGTTGTCTATGTTGGATAATGTAGTGTCGTAAGTAGCAATTTAAAAATAATTTGTAGCTATGATTCTATTTGGGCCGCCATTTGCTGGCAAATCTTCCCCTCCACCCACCGCAACGCCCTTCCTCCGCCCACCCCTCCCCACCTTCCTTTTTTTTTTTCTATGTTGGCTGGTAACGGGCCGACTCTACGACGCGCCTTGGCTGCACCGCGCTCGTCGCCCCGCGCCGCCTCGCCGCCCCCGACACCGCGACTCGCCGCCGTGCCCCTCCCATGCCGCAGCCGCGCACCCCGACCGTGCGCCCCGCGTGCCCCGCGCCCGCGCCGCAGCCGCGCGACCCTATCTGCCGTTGTCCTCCCCGTCTGCTTTCCTCTTCATCTCCCCCGACGAGCTGTTCTGACGGCCTGGAACATTTGTTCCGGCTGCGTGGAACATCTGTTCCGGCGTTCTGGAACATTTGTTCCGATTGAGTAGACCTTACGCCGGAACAGATTGGCACACTGTGGGATTTGTGCCCCGGCCTACAACAGGCAACGAGTTCATCTTCCAAGACGAGCTTGCTGATTGTACAAAGAATTAAAGTTCAAGTTAATTTTGCACTGGAGTTTGTTATATTATGTGATTCCAAGTGTGATATAAATCAGATGGAGATGACTTTTTTTACCGCAGGATTGAGCAACTCCAAGAGGCCAATTTCTTTAAGCAAGGAAAAGAATTATCTAAAGCACGGGGAATGTCTCCCCAAGCAACCATTTACAATAGCACGCTAGTCTCATGTGCAAAAACCCAAGTGCCTTGATCGACATTCTTGTATGCATCGTGTGATCGATTGCTTGCCGGGCAACCATGATGCCTATGTTTTCTTGTTTGACTAGTACTATGTATGAGGATGGAGCGAGACCGATTCAATTTTGGCGACGGCGAAGATGTTGGAAGCGACAAGGACGAGGAGATGAGGAGATGGAGCGGATCGGGCGCCTCAACTGGGCTCTCGAGGAGCGGGCGAAGAGCCTGTTCGTGGTGGAGGCGCATGTGACGTGACCTGGCGCAGTCCAATGAGGCAGCGGCTAACGCGGATGGCATAGAATAGTCCATCGCCAGTTGCAGATGTGAGCCGAGCTAAGGCAGAGCTGCGTCCTTTTCTTGTCAAATTTAAAGGCATCCATGAGTCAATCTAACAGCGATGTAGGGTAAGAAAGGCATTTTGAAAATTTAAATTGTACTCTAAATAAAGAACAATCTAGTACTCTTCCTTCCCAACCAATTTACTTGGCATCGTTTTTAGGTCCAGATTGGTTCAATGAAGGGACGAGCTTTCAATTTTCCTAGCTCGAGGTCTTTCAATTTTCCTAGCTTCGGGTAGCCGGGAATCCAGGGGCAGGGCGCACGGCAACCCCTGCTGCTTCGCCACGGACAGCTCTGTTGGCCCACCTTCCTTGTCCTCTTGCTTGTTGTCCGCATTTGGTTCATGCACCATCTCTTGTGCAGTCTTGTCGCATCCCTTCTGGTTGCTTTGTGTTTGCACTCCCAAGCTAGTACGAGCATGCGACGAGCCGACGACACGAATCAATTAGTCACTGCTCACGGTGAGTTTCAAGATGATGTGCATACCAATCTTGAGGAAGATTGGAGTCCAAAGCTTAGGGAAGTAGGGCACGTTTGCTTCACATAACACTGAACTGCTCTTCTTCTTCTCTTGTCGTATGCGCTGGCAGCTGTGGCGAGCCACCTGTGGCGGGGGCGTGGCCCCAAACCAAACCAAGCAGCCTTTCCTACCAATCTTGAAATACCAATCTTGAAGTAACTCGGCAAGCCCCTGCCCCGTGCCCAAAGTGTCCCGCTCGTATGGATGAATGGATGAAGTCTCCAAATTATTTCAATTAACTAAAAAATCAAAAACTAGTGGATAAGCACATGAGAGACGTATCCGCCGTAGAGGAGACGTATCCCAGCGTATCCTACATTTGCAAACCAACTGCAAACAACTATTAGGAGACAAAAGCCGGGATAGGTTGTCTGCAGTTAAAGTTAAATTTTCTGGTGCATCCGCATCCGGTCCGCTCCTGTCACTTCGGCAAGGCCAGGGCCCGCCAGGCCAGGGTCCACATGGTTGAGTTGAATGGGATGGAAGAAGTGCAAGCACAAAGAGGCCTAGCAAAAGTGCCGCGACGACGGAGCCAGAAGGATACTCCTTGCCAGAAGGATACTCCTTATGAGTTGACAAAGGAGGACATGACCAAAAGTGAGAAGGAATTTTTTCCCCCCTAAAAAAATGTGAAAATGTGGATGGTACTTCACCTGTCCGTCCTTCAAGGGCAGAGATAGCATCTTCCTCTTCTTCCCTTCCTTCGCACATGAACTCCTCTCCCCTCCTCTCCGCTTAACTGGCTGGTCTGATCCTGGCTGCTCATGCTTTCGTCTGAGTGTGAGTTCATCTGGCTGGTCCGTGTTCGGCGCTAGTCTGATCCTTGCTGCTGGTGCTAATTCAATTGGCTGGTGTGAACATATCCTCCTCCTCTTTTTCTTCAGGTTGGTACTGGTGTTGTTATCTTCTCCTCTCCTCCTCTTTTCTTTTCTTTTGGGTGGTGGTTACTAAGAAACGGCTAACCTTGCTCCATGTTTTTTTTAGAAGACAAGAAGAGATGGCCAAGGCAAATAAGATTAAAGCTGGGTATTTAGAAGGTACAAATCCTACTTTAGATCCAACATTAACATTTTAGTTTTCATTGAGTGGTGATGTTACTAGCTAGTCCCGTTTTCCTAGTGAATGCTTAACCATGATTGTAGTGAAAATTTGTAAAATCCTGTAGTTTGCAAGATAATTTGGTTAGGGTTTACTCTTGTCATGCTTTGGACCATCAAGTATGCACACTACTAGTTGGAAATTAGTATATGAAAGATATACTCGGTCACCAAGAAAAAAAAAGCTCCCTTTGACCAGCTCCACAAGGTACTGGGATTTGGATCACGTGAGTTCCTCTCCTCGGCTGCTCGTGAGATCAAACCAATGAGTTTTTTACATTGGAGGACTGGGATTGTGATTTAGTGTTTGGATTTATTTTTTTGGGGTGGGGGGGGGGGGGGGGGTGGTTGGGATTTAGTGTTGGACTGGATTCGGATTGTCTCTTAATTGGACCACGTCTGGATCATTTTGATTTGGATCCTGTGACTCGGCACTCCTTGTGACGGTCACCACGGCCTGCTTGTCACCAAGGCCCCTTGTGACGGTCACCACGGCCCGCTGTGACCGGTCACCACCAGTCCACCACGGCCCCTCTTGTGACTGTCACCACGGGCCCTTGTGACTGTCACCACCCGCTGTGCCCTTGTGACGGTCACCACGGGCCCTTGTGACTGTCACCACCCGGGTCACCACGGCTCACCACGGGTCACCATGTCAACACATTCAAATTTCTAACACTCATATCTATCCCATTAGTATTAGTATTAGGATTGGTGTATTTGGTGAATAAATTGTTATGAGTTGATAAACTTGTTAGATGGATCACTGCATTGTTCTATCTAATAAAAACACTTTTTATGTTGTAGGAGCTCTGAGTAGCTTCATGTTCAACATTTGGCTATCTAATGGGATGGAATGGTGTGGCGATATGTGTGGCCACCTTGCTATAATGATTGCAACCTCGGCAGTGTTGGCTTCATATTTGCCATCATCAATGGACACCCTTGAAGCTTTTCTTGTTTCCACATCATTAATCACCCTTCAAATTGTTAGGTATTGCTCTCATTCTCTCATTCTCTCATTCTTTTACACGCACGCACACCACATGTTATTCTCATACTTTTACATTAACTCTTTTTGCATCTCCCCTTCCAGGTTGTCTATCAAAAAGTTTAATGAAAATGTTCTCCGTACCCGTGGAAGCATCACAAACTTAGAGTGGGATCTTGTAACTTCAGGTCAAGTGTTGAACACGTTTATGGTCTTGTCGTTCCTCCAAGTCATCTACCAAACTGTGCTTGAAAAGTTGGACATTTTAGTGGCTACGCAAACTTGGTCAATCTACTTCCTCCTCGTGACTCTCAATTTGGTATTGGTGACTCTGTTAAGAATTCCAAAACACCTCCACAACATTAAGAAATTCCAACCCCACCCTTTTGTTGGCGCTGGACTATATGCTATTTGTTGCCACTACTTTGCCCAATATAATGCCCCTCTGGGGTTCTCAGTTACACTTGTTATCATGTTTGCTTTATGCACAACAATTGCATTCTTTCGGCGCTGCAACTTAGATTTCTTATGGACTTGTTTACCTCTTCACCTCCACACTTACATAACTTACATAAAGAGGGGATTGTGTGCCATGATGCTTATTCCCATGTTGTACTTGTCAAATGCGTTGGCTTTCGGTGAGATGGTCTATATGACCTTAATGTTTTCACTGACTGTCACCAACATCCAGCTTCCTTTGGCTGCATCATGCATTTGCATATCATCCTTTTACCTCATTGAAATGGCCAAGCATCGTGTAACAAGCAATCAGCCTATCCTTACCGCAATGTTCCATTTCCTGGTAATCGTCCAAAGTATACAATACATTCTTTCTGGTTGTTGTGAGTTGGCCTTCTGTTGGTACATGTCTTCACTAGCTTGCCAATCTGGTCTCATGTCTAAGGAAGGGATGAAATGTGTGGAGATGTTCTATGTGCATGTTTTCACTAAGTGCAAGAATGATGGAGCATCTAGCATAAGAGATATCAACCTTGTCACTTATGCACTTGATAATCTCAACCACTACTCTCCTATCAAGAGTTTGGCAAGTGTTCGAATCATCTACTCACTTTTAGTGAATTCCAAGGCCTCAAAGAAGGTAATTGTCTCTCAAATAATACATTCCCCTCAATTCAACTCTCTGATAAAAATGATGGACTTAAGTGATGAGGAAGACATGGTTAAGAAGCTACTGGCCACTAAAGTCATAGCACAACTTGCTAGAGACATTAAAAGAATTGATAAATGTGGCACGTACAGACTATTATCTCTACTTGAAGAGGCTTCTCCCCAAATTGGAATAAGGATAAATGAGGGCACACAAAGAATTCCTCGTAAAGATGATGCAATATATAAAATATTTAAACACTTCAAATTGAAGATCTTTGGTGCTATCGAAGAGGAAGATGAAGATGAATATGAAGATGAATCACTGGAGAAGGATTCCTTTATTTTATTAAGGATGATGATACTTGAGGAGTTTTCTAACTATGCTGATAATTGCATAGCAATCAATGAAAAAGAAAAGCTCATTCCAAAGGTAATAGAGATCATGATGTGTGAGGAAATGAGCCAAGAAAACAAGAACTACTTGTTACTACATCCTTGAAGTTAATTGGGAACCTAGCAAAAGTTGAAGATGATATTGGAAAGGAGTTGAGAAAAAGAATACATGGATTACTTGAGACCAGTTATTTGATGAAACTATGGGATGACACAGACAGAGAGCAAAAAAGCATCTTGATGAGTATAATTTACCATCTTGCTATGGTGGAAAGTGAGATTCAAAAATCTAATACCCAAATTAGTCTCTACACTGCTAGAAGATAAGCTATTACATGTGGAGGCTTTGAAGACATTATCCAATCTCTCCAACAACACTACAAATTGCTTAATGATGTGGAGAAATGGAAGAAAAGATTTGGTTGAAGGGATAATGAGTATTATGATGTTGGAAGATGAAAGGTCTTTACATGTTGGGGCACTTACTCTAGAAAATTTATTATCATACTCAAAATGTTCCATGTATGAAAGTGCTGCAAAGGATTTGTGTTCAACAAGTCTAGACACGGTGAGTTTTCACTCTAACTTAGCTACTTAATACCATTCATTAATGTTAATTTTCTACTTGTTCATGGATACTAGTAGTAGATACATGATGATATACTATTATTGATATTAAAACCAACTATTATTGCTGGTGTTGAGAATACTGAATAATGTGGAGGGCAAGAAACTTGAGGCCCTCTTATGTCTGATGACACATATAATTTATATCATTCCAGACACATTTGTTAAACTCTCTCAACAAAAGACTTTTGTAAAAGGGTTCATGAAGAAACTTGGGACAGCAATCAAGGAAGAACCCAAAAGACAATATCCAAGAGTTAGGAGGGGTGCTATTGAAGTATTAATTTCCCTGATGGAGTCCTATTCCGAGGACTCACGTGCTTATTGGGTAGGCGTTTTTGAGGAAGAAGGGATTATGGAATCACTCTTCGCAATTGAGGAGGAGAGGGTTCCTAGAGAAGTGGAGCAATATAAAGTGTTCTATGGCCGTGCAGGACTGGTTGCACAGATTGGCTTGACTCTGCCTGAACTCGCAGCGAAAGCCACAAGCTTAATGAGCAACCAGGTATACTTTAATTTTGTTACTCAAATATTTTTAACATTTTATGACATTAAGATGGTGGACCTACCAATGTTCATGAACATACTGGATGAAAAAAATTGCAATTCTGTTTGTTCATGAACAGTGGTAGGTCCACCACCTTAATGTCATAAAAAGTTAAAAATATTTGAGTAACAAAATTAAATTATACCTGCTCATTAAGCTTGTGGCTTTCGCTGCGAGTTCAGGCAGAGTCAATCCAATCTGTGGGACCAGTCCTGCACGGCCATAGAACACTTTATATTGCTCCACTTCTCTAGGAACCCTCTCCTCCTCAATTGCGAAGAGTGATTCCATAATCCCTTCTTCCTCAAAAACGCCTACCCAATAAGCACGTGAGTCCTCGGAATAGGACTCCATCAGGGAAATTAATACTTCAATTGCACCCCTCCTAACTCTTGGATATTGTCTTTTGGGTTCTTCCTTGATTGCTGTCCCAAGTTTCTTCATGAACCCTTTTACTAAAGTTTTTTGTTGAGAGAGTTTAACAAATGTGTCTGGAATGATATAAATTATATGTGTCATCAGACATAAGAGGGCCTCAAGTTTCTTGCCCTCCACATTATTCAGTATTCTCAACACCTGCAATAATAGTTGTTTTTAATATCAATAATAGTATATCATCATGTAGCTACTACTAGTATCCATGAAACAAGTAAAAATTAACATTAATGAATGGCATTAAGTAGCTAAGTTAGAGAGAAAACTCACCGTGTCTAGACTTGTTGAACACAAATCCTTTGCAGCACTTTCATACATGGAACATTTTGAGTATGAAAATAAATTTTCTAGAGTAAGTGCCCCAACATGTAAAGACCTTTCATCTTCCAACATCATAATACTCATTATCCCTTCAAACAAATCTTTTCCTCCATTTCTCCACATCATTAAGCAATTTGTAGAGTTGTTGGAGAGATTGGATAATGTCTTCAAAGCCTCCACATGTAATAGCTTATCTTCTAGCAGTGTAGAGACTAATTTGGATATTAAATTTTTGAATCTCTCACTTTCCACTATAGCAAGATGGTAAATTATACTCATCAAGATGCTTTTTTGCTCTATGTCTGTGTCATCCCATAGTTTCATCAAATAACTGGTCTCAAGTAATCCATGTATTCTTTTTCTCAACTCCTTTCCAATATCATCTTCAACTTTTACTAGGTTCCCAATTAACTTCAGGGATGTAGTAACAAGTAGTTTCTTGTTTTCTTGGCTCATTTCCTCACACATCATGATCTCTATTACCTTTGGAATGAGCTTTTCTTTTTCATTGATTGCTATGCAATTATCAGCATAGTTAGAAAACTCCTCAAGTATCATCATCCCTAATAAAATAAAGGAATCCTTCTCCAGTGATTCATCTTCATATTCATCTTCATCATCCTCTTCGATAGCACCAAAGATCTTCAATTTGAAGTATTTGAATATTTTATATATTGCATCATCTTTACGAGGAATTCTTTGTGTGCCCTCATTTATCCTTATTCCAATTTGGGGAGAAGCCTCTTCAAGTAGAGATAATAGTCTGTACGTGCCACATTTATCAATTCTTTTAATGTCTCTAGCAAGTTGTGCTATGACTTTAGTGGCCAGTAGCTTCTTAACCATGTCTTCCTCATCACTTAAGTCCATCATTTCTATCAGAGAGTTGAATTGAGGGGAATGTTTTATTTGAGAGACAATTACCTTCTTTGAGGCCTTGGAATTCTTTAAAAGTGAGTAGATGATTCGAACACTTGCCAAACTCTTGATAGGAGAGTAATGGTTGAGATTATCAAGTGCATAAGTGACAAGGTTGATATCTCTTATGCTAGATGCTCCATCATTCTTGCACTTAGTGAACACATGCACATAGAACATCTCCACACATTTCATCCCTTCCTTAGACATGAGACCAGATTGGCGAGCTAGTGAAGACATGTACCAACAGGAGGCCAACTCACAACAACCAGAAAGAATGTATAGTATACTTTGGACGGTTACCAGGAAATGGAACATTGCGGTAAGGATAGGCTGATTGCTTGTTACACGATGCTTGGCCATTTCACTGAGGTAAAAGGATGATATGCAAATGCATGATGCAGCCAAAGGAAGCTGGATGTTGGTGACAGTGAGTGAAAACATCAAGGTCATATAGACCAGCTCACCGAAAGCCAACGCATTTGACAAGTACAACATGGGAATAAGCATCATGGCACACAATCCCCTCTTTATGTAAGTTATGTAAGTGTGGAGGTGAAGAGGTAAACAAGTCCATAAGAAATCTAAGTTGCAGTGCCGAAAGAATGCAATTGTTGTGCATAAAGCAAAGATGATAACAAGTGTAACTGAGAACCCCAAAGGGGTATTATATTGGGCAAAGTAGTGGCAACAAATAGCATATAGTCCAGCGCCAACAAAAGGGTGGGGTTGGAATTTCTTAATGTTGCGGAGGTGTTTTGGAATTCTTAACAGTGTCACCAATACCAAATTGAGAGTCACGAGGAGGAAGTAGATTGACCAAGTTTGCGCAGCCACTAAAATGTCCAACTTTTCAAGCACAGTTTGGTAGATGACTTGAAGGAACGACGAGACCATAAACGTGTTCAACACTTGACCTGAAGTTACAAGATCCCACTCTAAGTTTGTGATGCTTCCACGGGTACGGAGAACATTTTCATTAACTTTTTGATAGACAACCTGGAAGGGGAGATACAAAAAGAGTTAATGTAAAAGTATGAGAACAACATGTGGTGTGTGTGCGCGTAAAAGAATGAGAGAATGAGAGAATGAGAGAATGAGAGCAATACCTAACAATTTGAAGGGTGATTAATGATGTGGAAACAAGAAAAGCTTCAAGGGTGTCCATTGATGATGGCAAATATGAAGCCAACATTGCCGAGGTTGCAATCATTATAGCAAGGTGGCCACACATATCGCCACACCATTCCATCCCATTAGATAGCCTAATGTTGAACATGAAGCTACTCAGAGCTCCTACAACATAAAAAGTGTTTTTATTAGATAGAACAATGCAGTGATCCATCTAACAAGTTTATCAACTCATAACAATTTATTCACCAAATACACCAATCCTAATACTAATACTAATGGGATAGATATGAGTGTTATAAATTTGAATGTGTTGACATGGTGACCCGTGGTGCCGTGGTGACCCGGGTGGTGACAGTCACAAGGGCCCGTGGTGACCGTCACAAGGGCACAGCGGGTGGTGACAGTCACAAGGGCCCGTGGTGACAGTCACAAGAGGGGCCGTGGTGGACTGGTGGTGACCGGTCACAGCGGGCCGTGGTGACCGTCACAAGGGGCCTTGGTGACAAGCAGGCCGTGGTGACCGTCACAAGGAGTGCCGAGTCACAGGATCCAAATCAAAATGATCCAGACGTGGTCCAATTAAGAGACAATCCGAATCCAGTCCAACACTAAATTCCAACCCCCCCCCCCCCCCCACCCCAAAAAAATAAATCCAAACACTAAATCACAATCCCAGTCCTCCAATGTAAAAAACTCATTGGTTTGATCTCACGAGCAGTCGAGGAGAGGAACTCACGTGATCCAAATCCCAGTACCTTGTGGAGCTGGTCAAAGGGAGCTTTTTTTTTCTTGGTGACCGAGTATATCTTTCATATACTAATTTCCAATTAGTAGTGTGCATACTTGATGGTCCAAACCATGACAAGAGTAAACCCTAACCAAATTATCTTGCAAACTACAGGATTTTACAAATTTTCACTACAATCATGGTTAAGCATTCACTAGGAAAACGGGACTAGCTAGTAACATCACCACTCAATGAAAACTAAAATGTTAATGTTGGATCTAAAGTAGGATTTGTACCTTCTAAATACCCAGCTTTAATCTTCTTTGCCTTGGCCATCTCTTCTTGTCTTCTAAAAAAACAAACATGGAGCAAGGTTAGCCGTTTCTTAGTAACCACCACCCAAAAGAAAAGAAAAGAGGAGGAGAGGAGAAGATAACACACCAGTACCAACCTGAAGAAAAAGAGGAGGAGGATATGTTCACACCAGCCAATGAATTAGCACCAGCAGCAAGGATCAGACTAGCGCCGAACACGGACCAGCCAGATGAACTCACACTCAGATGAAAGCATGAGCAGCCAGGATCAGACCAGCCAGTTAAGCGGAGAGGAGGGGAGAGGAGTTCATGTGCGAAGGAAGGGAAGAAGAGGAAGATGCTATCTCTGCCCTTGACGGACGGACAGGTGAAGTACCATCCACATTTTCACATTTTTTAGGGGGAAAAAAATTCCTTCTCACTTTTGGTCATGTCCTCCTTTGTCAACTCATAAGGAGTATCCTTCTGGCTCCGTCATCGCGGCACTTTTGCTAGGCCTCTTTGTGCTTGCACTTCTTCCATCCCATTCAACTCAACCATGTGGACGCCTGGCCTGGCGGCCCTGGCCTTGCCGAAGTGACCGGAGCGGACCGGGCGCGGATGCACCAGAAAATTTAATTTTAACTGCAGACAACCTATCCTGGCTTTGTCTCCTAATAGTTGTTTGCAGTTGGTTTGCAAATGTAGGATACGCTGGGATACGTCTCCTCTACGGCGGATACGTCTCTCATGTGCTTACCCTCTAGTTTTTGATTTTTTAGTTAATTGATATAATTTGGAGACTTCATCCATACGAGCGGGACACTTTGGTGATACGTCGGGCAGGGGGCAGGGGCTCGCCGAGTTACTTCAAGATTGGTATTTCAAGATTGGTAGGAAAGGCTGCTTGGTTTGGTTTGGGGCCACGCCCCCGCCACAGGTGGCTCGCCACAGCTGCCAGCGCATACGACAAGAGAAGAGCAGTTCAGTGTTATGTGAAGCAAACGTGCCCTACTTCCCAAAGCTTTGGACTCCAATCTTCCTCAAGATTGGTATGCATATCATCTTGAAACTCACCGTGAGCAGTGACTAATTGATTCGTGTCGTCGGCTCGTCGCATGCTCGTACTAGCTTGGGAGTGCAAACACAAAGCAACCAGAAGGGATGCGACAAGACTGCACAAGAGATGGTGCATGAACCAAATGCGGACAACAAGCAAGAGGACAAGGAAGGTGGGCCAACAGAGCTGTCCGTGGCGAAGCAGCAGGGGGTGGCGTGCGCCCTGCCCCTGGATTCCCGGCTACCCGGAGCTAGGAAAATTGAAAGACCTCGAGCTAGGAAAATTGAAAGCTCGTCCCTTCATTGAACCAATCTGGACCTAAAAACGATGCCAAGTAAATTGGTTGGGAAGGAAGAGTACTAGATTGTTCTTTATTTAGAGTACAATTTAAATTTTCAAAATGCCTTTCTTTCCCTACATCGCTGTTAGATTGACTCATGGATGCCTTTAAATTTGACAAGAAAAGGACGCCGCTCTGCCTTAGCTCGGCTCACATCTGCAACTGGCGATGGACTATTCTATGCCATCCGCGTTAGCCGCTGCCTCATTGGACTGCGCCAGGTCGCGTCACATGCGCCTCCACCACGAACAGGCTCTTCGCCCGCTCCTCGAGAGCCCAGTTGAGGCGCCCGATCCGCTCCATCTCCTCATCTCCTCGTCCTTGTCGCTTCCAACATCTTCGCCGTCGCCAAAATTGAATCGGTCTCGCTCCATCCTCATACATAGTACCGATAATGCATCTCCGCAACCGCATGCGGCCGCACACATTATCATCCGCCGCACGACTTGCATTGAGATTGGGACTCCTGGTCCCACCAGTTGCATGCATGTTGACCGCTTGTTCTGCGTCCTCTGCACTCTGATGCTGTGTTACAGCTATGGGACCCATCAAAAGTGCACGAATGGAAATGGAGAGGCAAGGAGAGAGAAGTGGTCCCGCTGGTTGCATGCTAGTATATTCATTTATGTAGCGTTGCAACATGCTAGTACAAATTTTTATTCTTATCACATGAAATTGGTACCAATATACTTATTCTTCTCACATGTCAAATTTGCGTAATTCACAAATTAAAAGTATAGTAAAATGTACTATATCAATAAAAATGTATTATCTATTCTTAATACAATGAAATGGTACTACCGTTAAAAGTACATTTTTTTCGATTTGTTTCACATATTCAACATTCCAATACAATCTTTTTTGTTCTTATCACGTATCAATTTTCTTACATAATTTTTGTTCATCTCAAATACCTTGCATGACAGTTTGTACTTCTCATGATGAAAGTACAATAGGAAAATTACCATCGATATACAAAAAAAAATGAACATAGATTTTTAGTGCAACAAAAGTACTAAAAATTGATGTCCAATAAAAACTGTATATCAATTTTCACTGCAAAAAAAGTTAAGGAAAATGTGATATCTATTCAGTACAATTAAAAATGCACTTCCGATATAAAAAATGTATTGTTGAATATTAATACAAAAATTGCATTGTAGTTAGTTTGCAAAAAATAAGAAAGTTGTAGTAATTCTGATGGGTGAGGCGTAACTGCAAAAGTATGAGAGAGAGAAGACCAATGAAACTTGGTCTGTACACTTACTGACACACTCTGGAGAGAGAGAGAGGGCAGGCCAGAATGGTTTTTGTCCGGATGTGCATGCAAACAGCAGGTGAAGCAGTAGTGGTTGTTGACCAACGCGAATCACAGAGCACGAGGAGCCGTAGGATAAGGTAAGAGCAACTCCAGCACAAGCCCCTACATCAGGCCCCTACATGCCATCTAGGGGCCGGCTCCTACAATCGAGTCTCTACATTTTGCTTCCAACTCCAGCAGGAGCCCCTCTTTCTCAGCCCCTACATCTGTGGGCCCTACCTGTCATCCTCTATTCTCTTCTCTTCTTCCTTTCTCTTCCCTGCCCTTTGCCCTGCCTTGCCCCGACGCCATGGCCAGCAATCCTCCAGCCAACGGCAAGCCACCACGCAGGCACCACGGCGAGCTGTCGATGAGCCCCAGGCCGAGCGGCGCCCCAGCCGAGGTCACCCCGCACGCCACGGCTTCAATCGAGGCAGCCGGACTGGAGGAGGAAGGGAGCCCCAGGCCAGGCGCGGCTTCAATTGAGGCCAAGACGCGGCGAATCGACGGCGGCCGGACTGGAGGAGGATGGGAGGCGTGGCGGGAGGCGGCCGGTGGGGAGGGGCGACGGAGGCGGTCGGTGAGAGAGGGGGATGGAGGTGGCAGGTGAGAGAGAGGACGGAGGCGGGCATGGCGGGCTGCAGGCACCGGCGGAGGCGATGATTCGACGACCTCGTCGTCGATTTGCGGCACGGCGGGCCGGATTGAGCGTCGAGGACAGCGGGAGGAGGAGCGACGGAGCCGGACAGAAGAGAGGGCGAGGAATGGGAGGAGGAAGAATAGAGGCAGCACGGCGGCCAGGAGAGAGAGGGCGTCGTGGCGGGCGACAGCCCGAGGCGGGAGGCGACGGAGACGGGCAGACGGCGGCCACGGCGAGCGGCGAGTGCCGGCTGCGTCGCGCGGGAAGGGAGAAGCGGGCGCGCGCCGCGGTGGTTGGGCGGGCCCCACCCATGTAGCGACCCCGTAGAGGGTCGCTACATCTGGGGACTCTCGAGCGAAATCTGGCGACCCCATAAGGATAGGGTCCCTGCTAGAGACTCTGCTGGAGTTCATTTTTCTGGTTCAAGCCCCTACATCCCATCTAGGGGCTCATGTAGGGGCTCTGCTGGAGTTGCTCTAAGCCAACGCATATGGTTGCGAGAAATGCACTTTGTACATAGTACTAGTCAAACAAGAAAACATAGGCATCATGGTTGCCCGGCAAGCAATCGATCACACGATGCATACAAGAATGTCGATCAAAGCACTTGGGTTTTTGCACATGAGACTAGCGTGCTATTGTAAATGGTTGCTTGGGGAGACATTCCCCGTGCTTTAGATAATTCTTTTCCTTGCTTGAAGAAATTGGCCTCTTGGAGTTGCTCAATCCTGCGGTAAAAAAAGTCATCTCCATCTGATTTATATCACACTTGGAATCACATAATATAACAAACTCCAGTGCAAAATTAACTTGAACTTTAATTCTTTGTACAATCAGCAAGCTCGTCTTGGAAGATGAACTCGTTGCCTGTTGGAGGCCGGGGCACAAATCCCACAGTGTGCCAATCTGTTCCGGCGTAAGGTCTACTCAATCGGAACAAATGTTCCAGAACGCCGGAACAGATGTTCCACGCACCCGGAACAAATGTTCCAGGCCGTCAGAACAGCTCGTCGGGGGAGATTAAGAGGAAAGCAGACGGGGAGGACAACGGCAGATAGGGTCGCGCGGCTGCGGCGCGGGCGCGGGGCACGCGGGGCGCACGGTCGGGGTGCGCGGCTGCGGCATGGGAGGGGCACGGCGGCGAGTCGCGGTGTCGGGGGCGGCGAGGCGGCGCGGGGCGACAAGCGCGGTGCAGGCCAAGGCGCGTCGTAGAGTCGGCCCGTTACCAGCCCAACATAGAAAAAAAAAAGGAAGGTGGGGAGGGGTGGGCGGAGGAAGGGCATTGCGGTGGGCGGAGGGGAAGATTTGCCAGCAAATGGCGGCCCAAATAGAATCATAGCTACAAATTATTTTTAAATTGCTACTTACAACACTACATTATCCAACATAGACAACCCTTTCACTATTTATCCAACAAAATCAATCCTCACACTTCCTTAACATACAGTTTTTTTTTTAGAAAAGTGTAATATAAACCAATTGGTAGTAATTGGTTGGATTTCTTTTTTCCCTGGGAGAAACCTGGAAGGGGAGAAACCTGGAAGGGAAAACAAACAGAGGAAAACAAACAGAGGATGAGGAGGTAGGGATTGTGCGAGCGCTAATCAGAAAATCTATCCCTTGATACATTCGAGTGGGAGATCGAACCCATGAGCATCGATTAGATATTGGGTGACCCATTGAATTGGAGGCGATTTGCATGGGAGAATGCATCAACGATGTGGCAGGTGGTTCACGATGTGCGAGATCGAATTGAGAATGAAGCACGCAGCAGTAGCAGTAGAGATTCTTTCGACGAGAACTTTGTGGCGGTGCGGCAGCGCACGAGGGAACGCTGGCTGCGAGGCCGGGCAAGGGAGCGAGGGCATTTGGGCGGCGCCAGATGCACGGCTGGCTACGAGGTGAAGCTCGGTGCGGCAGGGCGGCGTGGCAGGGCAGGGTGGCGCGAGTGGCGCAGCAGGGTGGCCATGGCAATGCGGTGTGGTCGAGGGAGGACAGCGGCGCGTCACGGCCGGCGGGTGACATTTGTGTGTCGTGCTAGAGACCGGCGGCGCCGGTGTCGTGTTTCGATGATTTAGGGGAAGTTTATGGGCTGAGATGCCTGTTAACAACCATTCTTTTTGCCCTCCCAAGCTTGACATGCCACAATTCATACATGCAAACCACAAAATCTAGCTCCTCCAGCAATCCAAATCATCAATCGTGGCTCTCGACTCTTCCTTTCCCCTTTGCTACAGTAGACAGCGGCGGAGAAAGGAGAAACCTCGGCTCCGGCGAGATTTCGGTGCTCTCCCCTCCCCTCTGGTGTCCTCGTAGGCGCCGGAGGTCGAGGGGAGGCCGGATCTACCGGTGGTTGTACATATTTAGCTAGATTAGCTAGCTCAATAAAGCTTCCATGGTGTTGTTTTGCCATGGGTAGTTAGGTTTCTTCCCCGTCGGCGGTGAAGGCGGCGGTGTGAAGCTTTTGGCCCTGGTTGGGGTGCTGTGGAGGTTCGCGAAGGCGCCGGAGTTCCGCATCGGGGAAGGAGTGTGCGTCTCGGGCTTGCTGCTTGTCACCATGAAGCTCGACGTGCTCTTCCTGCGCGGCTCCATGGTGGCGGTGCTAGTTTGCTCAAGCACGCGTCTTGCCCGTGTCCATCTTCTTCCGCTTCGGGCCGCGGTCTGCGGCGAAGGCGCGGAGGAGGTGTAGCCGGAGCTGCTGCGGTGCGCGGTGGCGGCCTCGTTTTGTGCCGGCGTCTTGCATCCCTGGTGGACGGCGACGCTCGGCTTCTTTTGTTGCAGTTGTCGACGATGACGGCGGCGTTTGGGCGACGGCGACGGCGACAACTGTGGACGGTTTCTGCCTCTTCCTCCTTCTGTGCGATGGTTCCCGTTGTCGGCGAAGGAGGATGTAGGATGGTGGTTCCCGTCGTTTTTGTGCCGGCGTCTTCGGTGTCCATCTTGTAGGTGGACGGCGAAGGTGTTGTTCGGCTTCTTCTGTTCCGGTTGGCGTCGACGACGGCGACCGTGGACGTTTTCTGTCCTTGAGCGTTAGGTGATGCGGGGGGTGCCGGCGCTTCGTTGGAATAAGCTTCCCGAGCCTCCTCCGTGCTGATGGCGTCGTCCTCCCCGGCGGCTTTGGTGGGCTCGTGGATAATTGTTCATGGGAGGTCGTCCAGGGTTACTGAGGTTTTGATGGTGTTCAAGCTTCGGCTGTCTGCGGCGTGCCGGCCACGTTGGAGCTGTGTCAGTCGGCGGCGATTGTCAAGCGACGGTACGGAGTCTGCGGCGCGTTGTGCGACGGCGGCTTCGGCTTGTTTGGAAGTGCGTCTTGCGGCGTCGGAGCTGGGGGGCTCTTTCGGGTCTCTTTCTTTAATACCATCTTTCTTATGTAATCTGTTAGGACTTTGTTTCTCTTGTACCTCTCTCCGCGTGGTGACAGTCGTGCTTCAATTTCTTGAGGGACGCGTTTGTTTTTCTGGGTATAGGTGTAGGCGTGTTCGTGTGAGTGCGTTGTTGTCTTCTTTTTGTACACGAACAGATACTACTCTTATATTCAGGAATGAGAGGTTCAAAAAAAAAAAAAAAAAAACCACAAAATCTAGCCAAGGATTTCATTTAACAAAACAGCATATTCTTCATAATAAAAACATTGCTTTTCATCAAAAGCACTATAATAATAGGTAGGTGAAAGGAAATTCCAATACATTGCTTTTCATCAAAAGCGGGGTAATAATAGGTAGGTGAAAGGAAATTTGAGGTGCAGCCGTGGAGCCGCCCGCTTTGGGGCCAATATAGGTAGAAACTCCTGGGGCCAATATAGTGGAGCCCTTATTTGAAAAAGCATAACCATGTGAGGGTTATGCATATGCTGCTGCATTGCAGCACCTGCACGTCAAGTTGACGCAACGGCCACGGTTGAAGCCGTTTCGCTGGCAGCAGTTGTCACATTCCCCAGGGCTGAGGCAGGCTCCAGCGCAGGCAGCGTAGGGGTCGCAGCTTCGGAGCTTCAAGTGGCCATCTGCATGACAGAGATGCAGCCCTTTCGCAAGCCCAATGATACAAGTTATGCCTTGTCCACCATGTGACACGACCGACCATGTTACATGACGTTAAGTAGATTGGTTGATCAATTTTTATGCTAAAAGAAGCCAAAGCCGCCAAGGAGTGGAAGAAAAAGAGGCCAGCCCTATTACACATTTTGTTCTCCACATTGCACTGTCCATCATGTTAGGATACTTGTTTGTTTTTTTTTCAGATGATATTTGTATAAAAGCTCCTCGCAAAAACAAAGATATTTGTATAAAAGCAAGAATTCCCATCACATTTATTGTTAGAGATAGTATACAGTTGTAACACCATTTTGTTGTATCGTGGCAAAAAAAAAAAAAAACAAAACTGAAATCAGGGCTTTATTACCCCCGGCTTCTGCCCGACAGACCGTAAAACGAGTTTTACAACTTATCCTGTGAGCGCACGTATGCAAACCCTACCTATAAGCATCTTCGAAGAATGAACCGGCAAATCCTCGAAATTGACGAAGTCACCAACGCCTCCCTGTCGGCCAAAGCCACCAACGCCTCGCTGTCGGCCAAAGCCGTTAAATCCTAGGAAAGGAGTCGAACACCTGAGAGACCTCTACTCAGATGCCTTAACCACTAGACCAAGACCCCTTTCACAGTTTCCTTATTCCTCTTATCCTCCTCTCTGTATGCAAGTAAGTTGTCTACCGTAGGAGCTGAGCAAGAAAATGCCATGGTGACAAAGCATTTAATTAAGTATCTGTCAATATTTAGTGCGTTATCTCTTAGAGAAGATCTATTATAGAGGGTATAAAATAAATAAAATAGTCTGTATATATATACCAAAATAGTAAGCAACATGTGGGTACCACGATTGAAAAAAATGCCAAACAATTTCATGGAAAGTTAATAAGGTGTTGTTTGATATGTAAAGACTGGCAACACAGTTACAAAAGCAGATAGAGAGCCACTTTTGGCTCTCTTGCATGGGCAAGAAAATATCATACATTTCTTACAAAAAGAAAAAAAATGTTACTTAATGAATAGGATTGTTGATGGTTGGGGAACTCCTAATATAGGAAATAAAAGGTGTAAAGGAGTACATTTTTATAGGAGAATCAGCAATATTACATAGATCATTGCAATTAGCGAAAGTGTCTAACTTAAAGTAGAACGAACCCAATGTATGGTGCGATGGCCAATGAGTAATTTTAAGAGAAAAATTTATAAGCTTCATATTTAAAGATTAAAATAAGCCTCCACGTTCACTCTCAAAACCAATAATTACGAAAGAAAATGATGTACACTGTTGATTTTTATAAACCTTGAATGGTCTAGATTAAGCAAAAGACTCCATGGAGAAAATATGAAATAAATATCTTGATTTGGAATAAAGTAATTAAACGTTTCTTAATTTGGTATATTACGATACACCGAATCCGACATGGAAATGTTGGTTAGTTTAGGGGCAAAAGATATATAGCCCTGACAAAGGAAAATAGAGAAGGGAAACAAATCACGTAATGGCATGCCCGAGGATGGAAGCAAGTCTGACAGGGTGGTCTCGAGAGATAAGCGGTGTAGCTTTGTCATGGATAAGATTAACAGAGGTTGAGTCAAGGCACAATGACTCTAAACTTTTTGGAAGTGTTAGTCGCTTGACCAACATCAAATTCAATTAATGTAAGGACAATTTTGCAAGTATAAATGTTCCGCGCTATTAGATAACACAGGTGTAGCCATCTTGCTAGTTTTTCATTTTCTGTTAACCGAATTCCGAATTGACCGAACCAACCGGATTAACCGAACGCCCACCCCCTAAGATAGTATATTTATGACATGTGGGTCCTAAAGATAGTATATTTATGACATGTGGGTCCTAAAGGAGCAGGCCGCTCCACTGGACTGTGCGAATCACCCGGCCCCGCCGCTGCAGATGGCGGTGAGCAACACCGGCAGCCTCGCCAGCGATGACGAGGGCCCCTGCGCCGGACTCCGCAGCTTCCACTTCCACCTTTCCTCCCCCGCCACGCCCCCCCCACAGCCTCGGCAACAGCCACCGATGGCGGCGCCATTCCGTTCTCCAACAGCGGCGCGGCCGCGGCGACTGCCCTCTCTCCGTTCCCGTCGCCGCACAACAGCCCGGCGCCGGAGACCCGCCTCTCTATGTCCAAGAAGTGGCCCAGTGACGTCGGCACGCGAATGTCGTCCCTGCACATCCTCCACCAGCCGCCGCCGCCGGAGTTGCGCCAGCCGGCGCCACCTCCACGTCCTCCACCCATCAGAGCGCTCGGCCTCTGCCTCTCCTCCACTGCATCCTGCCCCTCCTGCCCCTCCTGCTCCTGGCCCTGGCCGTGGCCCTGCTCATCGTCGTCGAGGGAGCAGGCCGCCGCCGGTCGCCGTCGTCCGCGCCGGAGCAGGCGGCGGTTGCGGCTGGCGCGGGAGGAGCGGAGGGGGCAGGCGGTGCCGGAGGAAGAGGGGGTCGCGGAGGGAGAAGAGGACCCATTTTTGATATAAAGTGGCAAATGGGACATCGGTTACCGGTTCTGGATAGTGTACAATTACAGGCGCTCCTAGAATTTCAATGAAGTTGCCATCTCTGAACCAAGACATTCGTACGGCCTTGTTGTTGCGTTTCAGTGTAGCAACAGCTGTACAGAGCAGTCAGTTTAATCTCTGATGGTGGCCGTACACCCGCTGGATCAAGCAACGGTTTCAATTCAAGCTGCTACTAGTGATCGTACTATAACATGCTCGTCTCGTAGAAGTCCGTCGTAGGATGGAGCGAGCCCCTGGTCGTGACGGAGTGGCCTGCGCACTGTTCCGGTACTCCCGTTGCTTGCAAGTTGCAACTTGCGTAGTACGGAGTACATCGCATCGCGTTGTAGCCGTTGGCCACACGACGGCGAGGAACATTCGCACACTATTTTTTTTCCTGCTGAAATTAAGTTTGCTGTGAGATTGGAACGTTTCAACGCACATGGTTTGCAGCATTTCCTTCTTTCATACTGAGACAGAGCTTACGTAGTCCTGATCAGACGACGAGTCATCTTCGTTTCCGTTCAGGCAGGGTCGACGCGAGCCAGAGAAAGCCCGAGAGGACGGGGGCCGTTCACGCCATCACACCCATGCCATCTGACCTGGTCGCTTGTAGAAACAAGGAAACTTCCGACTAGGCTGTAGGGCTACTGTTTCCGTGCACTACTATACCATGCCTCGATGTCACGCCATGACCGCTCATCAGTGGCCGACTTAAAGCCACCGATCCACCGACGCAGTTCGTGCACGCATCGTCGACGCCAGGCAGCAAGCGCGTCCGCGTGCCTGCTCAGTGCTCAGCGCCTCTGCCCATGCATGGTTGACACGCTACTGTTTTGACTTTCGACGACGGAAAGCGAAGTTTTATGTGACTCACGAACCCCATGCTTCCATGCTCCGCGACCGCACCGTTTGGTTTGTTGGTGCTGGTGGCGAGAGGACTGGCGCGAGCCTATCGAACGAAACAGTTCGTGAAGCAGGGGACAGCCGTAGCGACGCACGGGATGAAGCGGGAGCGTGCATGCATACCCGCCCGCGCCGGCTTCCAACGCTCTCACACACGCGCGCCAGAACCGGGGGCATTGCGAGCGGGCGCCAAGCGCGCTGCGAGTCCTTGGACCCGGCACGTAGTACGTAGAACGGCACGAGGCTTCGCCGCGGCGTGCATGAAAACTGTTCGAGCAACCTGGCTTGCAGCGGCGGGTCGGTCGCACAGCACAGCCGCGGGGCGCGCGGCGAGGGATGGCTCCACACCGTGCTTTCGCCCGTGCACGCGCTTTTCCCCTGTTTCTTTCCACTGGCAAACCCGGCCGCGTCCGTCCGCACGAGGCCGGCCGCGCCGCGCGGCGGGTGTCCTCGAACGGCACAGCACGGCGGCACGGGGCCCGTCGCGCGCACAGATGAATGAAGCGACCATGTAGGATGCATTGGCGGTCCCGCGGAAACCATTATCCGTAACTACTGAGGCAGCTGAGGCTGGCAGTGTGAGCTGCAGTCAGCCCTGTCTGTCCGGCAGGATAAGCTTAAATTGAAACCGACTACATTTGGACCCGCGGCAGTTTGCCGCGGGGTACTTATCTAGTTTTTTTCATAATGGCAGCGGTGGGTAATTTTCTCTTATTATTTTCTCGGATTAACGTAGGAATTTCTAGTATTTTAGAGCGAACGTTGTGGCTTCTTTTCGTCGTCAAATATATATATAATAGATAACTTGTGAGCCGTTCTCGGCTGCCATTAATTTTAATGGATATCGGCTGCCATTAATTTTAATGGATATCAGGTGGGGATCACAAGATCTCCCGTTGACCTTCAAAATAAAAAATAACAACGACACTAGGCCGACGACAAAGTTACAACACAAATAACAAAATCAAAAAAGAAAAAGAAACCATATCCCCTGCATTCCACCCAAATTAAGCTACGACGTAAGTACTCTTCCCCAAACATAACCCCCCAAAAGAATCATAAGCTAATTATTATGCCTATGAATCTTAGCTTAATTTGCTTCTTCTTGTGTTCAACAGCGAGTAATAACATCTACTGAGAGTCTGTCGAAAGAACCCAAGTAGCAGTATGTGTGTTGACTGATGAGAGAGTCGACAGATCACAAGTCGACCATGTCCTTGACGAAGCCGTACTTCTCCATGAATCGGTTGGAGACGCCGTCCTTGGGCGGGTACTGGTCGATGCAGTCCTTCCAGACGCCGGCGTCGGCGACGTGCTTCTCGACGGTCCAGACGCAGCTGTTGCACTTGAAGCCGGCGCCGAAGGTGAGCATGAGCACGCGGTCGCCCTTGCGGAGCCGCCCCTTGGCCTCCATGTAGCCCAGCACGTACCACACGTTGCTGGCCGAGGTGTTGCCGAAGCGGTGCAGCGTCATGCGCGACGGCTCCAGGTCGTGCTCCATGAGCGTGAGCCCCTTCCCGACGCCGTCGATCACCGCGGCGCCGCCCGTGTGCACGCAGACGTGGTTCTAAATGTACAACAGCTGCAGTATGAAGTTGCCGTCCCTTTCAGTTCGAATCGCAGTGCTCTCCGCAATTCTAATATATTTGCACTTTTGCAGCACTGCCATTTCTCTCTACCTAAAATTAGCCCAAGTACAAGGTTGTCAAACTGTCACACCTAAAAACAAACATGTCAACTGAATGCACAAGAGAAAAAAATATAAGAACAAGCAACCCCGTACAATCTAGTTCAGATCCTGCATATATAGCTAGTGCCAAAGAACTCACTAGGCTTCCGGTGACGCCTGGATCTGAAAATAAAAGGCCTGGCGAGGTGAGCGAGGTTGGTGGCCGCTTCTTGCACCAGATCCAGGCTACGCGATGCGCTGTTTGTCGTATATGCTGCGGAGGGCCGGGAGAGGCACCAGGACGCGCTGTTCGTCGTGTGCTGCGGAGGGCGAGTAGGGGCACCACGTTGCGCTGCGGAGGGATGGGAGGGGAACCTCGACGCGCTGCCGCACCGGAGAGCGGGGGTGGTGGGGGAAGGCACGGCGGCAGGGACGCGGCGCGTTGTGCGGCGGCAGGGTGGGGCGGTGGCGGCGGCGGCGGCGAGGAGTGAAATGCGGCAGAAGATGGAGATGGGGGAACAGGGTAGAGTGTGGAGGAAGGACGGGTAGGTTTTTTTTAGCTTGCTGGGCCTTGGGCCTTTTGTTTGCCGAGCTGACTGACTGGGCTTCGGGAGCTAACATTTTTGCCGACCCACTGTGCGACATGCAAATGAGGAATTGCCAACCCATGTTGAGACGCTAACTGTAAAAATTATTGCCGACCTATGCTGGGTTGGCAAAACAGGAATTACCGACGCATTGTGAGTAAGTAATCTTTACCGACCCATTATTGATCGGGAATGGTCAATTTTTACCGACTGTTGTGGGTTGGTAATTGTGTGCTGTGGTGTAGTGCCGTGTGCACGCAGACGTGGTCCACGCCGGCCTTCATGCGGATCGTCAGGTGGCTTCCGCCGGAGCCGCGCGGCGTCTGCTTCTTGCGCGCGAGGCGGGCCTTGAGGGTGGCGAAGGCGAGGCGGAGCAGCTCGGGAAGCGGAAGCACGCGCGGGGCCAGGACGCGGAGGTTGTGGACGAAGGCGTGCACGGCGGCGCGGGGCAGCTCCTTGCCTGGTGGAAGCCGGGCCGGCCCGCGTCGTCCTCCATCTGGAGCGCGCAGTTGTAGGACTCATCGGAGGCGCCCGTGTGGGTGCGCACCACGTGGCGGAGCCGGAGCTTGGCGTGCGGCCGGAGCCGCGGGTCGTTGGTCAGGAAGTAGGCGCACCCCCTCGAGCGGAACAGGCAGTTGCCCAGGAACGCTTGTTGCCGGCGTACCAGTTGGGCGCGATCGACTCCGACGTCACCACCAGCGCCACCTGCCCGGCATGCGTCCTGCAATGCGATAATAAACACGACGTGTCGTCCATGCGTCAACAAAAACTTGTTTCGGTTTTTGCACAAGGATCTCCTTGAAATTTCAGACGAATAATGAAAAGAGGAATATCATGCATGAGCTGTGCATTTTCATTCATTTCCGTGTTGGCCAAAATGTTCAGGAACACAGATTGAACGAACTGCCTAGTAGAGGAAGCCACCATTACTCCATCTTGCTGATGGTGGCCCAAAGCAGCGCAGCACAGTGGTCGACCCGCTAGAGCTAGGCGAAGCAGAGTCAGGTCCAGCCAGCACGAAGCCATTCAAGCCGTACCAAACCAAACATGGTGGAAAAAAAAATATAGACCCAAGTTGTCTTTCTCTCGCTTCTATCCCCTGCTACAGTACTCAGCAAGCCGAAAAGGGGCGACGAGCCAAATCCGGCGGTGATTCCGTCGGATCTCGCCTTCCGGTGGCCACTCTGGCGCCGGAGTGGGTGGGATCCGGCGGATCGCCGGCCGGTCTTTGTGCATAGCCTAGGTTCCTGTAGGTTAGCTTAGGTTTTGCTTAGTTTCCCCGTCGGTGGATCCATGGTTCCGGCGGTGGCTTTTGTTGTCCGCACCTTCTTGCTGTGAGGCTGTCGGCGTGACGGCCCTCGCGGAGGAAGGTTTGCGTGAAGCTTTTGCTGGCCCAGATTTCTTCTCCGGCGGTCACTTCTCCGGCATGAAGAGCTGTGGTCTTCTCCTCCGACCTCCTCCCGTCGATGGCGTCGTCGTCGCCTTTGGAGGCGTCGTGAGGTTAGTTTGCCCCATCCTTGCGAAGGGCTGGTGGCTTTTTTCTGTCCCCTAGTGTGGACTGTGGTTTCTGGCCGTCCGCTCCCTTGTCGGCGGTGGCGAAACTTTTGCTCTGCTGGGGCTGAAGTGGAGGTCGCCGACGGCGTCTGGTGTGGATCCGGGATGCGGCTCCATCATCGCGTTTCTTCCTCTTCAGCTCGGGCAAGGATTTCTCGCCGGCGTGCGGCGACTGTCGGCTTCGGCGAGGCGTCGTGAAGGCCGGCGAATCTCCTGGAAGACCATGTCTTTCACACATAGGCCCTTAGGGTCCTTACTTGTTTTTTTTCTTTTCTTCCAGGGTGTTATCTGTTTGTTCAGCAGGTACCTCTCACCGCGTGGTGACACAATGGGAGTGCGACGTCCCTCGTCGCGCATCGGGCCTGTTGGTCCTGATGATCTCTCGATGGACGCGTTTGCTTGTACTGGGTATAGATGTTGGGGTGTTCGTGTGCGTTGGAGTGTGTCAGCGTGAGTTGGCGTCTTTTACGTGTACGAACAGATGCTACATTTATATTCAGTTTTGAGAGGTTCAAAAAAAAAAAAACCAAACATGGTGAGCAGGCATTAAAGAAGAGCCGAGTCATACTAGCTGCCTCGCATGCAGAGTGTTGTTGGTAGGCTCAGCACAGGCGCAGCCGCTGCTTGCATCCATGGCGTTGCCTGGATCAACCACATTTATATTCTTGTGTGATTGTGTCCATCCATGGTGGTCTGGTGTGGCACTGGCATCTCTAGAATCTCGTTCTTGCACAGCATGGGGGTTTGGCCTTTGGGCTTTGGGCAAGAACGCAGTTTAGGCTACAGAAAAGGAACAATTTATGCTTTACCCTTTTGGTAGGGTGCCAAATGGTACTCCTATAGAAATAATATACTACTCTTTAAGATGGAGTAGTACTAGTTCCCCTCTTGTTTTAATTCACGGAATAAAATACGATACTCTTTTCTACGTGGAAATTAGTTTCTTGGATTTCAACTGTTACTGTCTTACTGTGGGAGCGAGCGAAGACCGAAAATGGCGGTCGATCGAGTCTTGCTCCGATCTAAAAAACTAAAAACCGAGCTACCCTAACTCTTGCTCCGATCTGACTGCCCCCTCGCACAGATTGATTGAACCGAGCCACATGCACTGCGTACAGCCATGACCGTCATTAGCAGCTTAGGCCCACTGGTCATAAATTTTAGCTCAGCTTTAGGCTTTTACCTGCACAACAATAAGTTGTGCAGTCGAAACAAAGCCGACACATTGTGGTGTCTTCGGCGGGTCTGGCGCTGTGGACGTGTTTGCGTAAATGTACTCCGTATATACGGTACCAGTACAGCCGAGACAAATACAGTACGAGTGGAAATTCAATTGTTTAATTTTATGTCAAGAATTTGCGCCAAAGTATCTCGATCGCATGAAATGATTTTGATTCAATCATATTACCCCTGCGGCGTGGATCCGTAGGCATGAATTTAGCACTCATTCCCATAGCCAAGAAAAAAATTTACATTTCTGGTATTCTTGTTTGCCTTCAAGGTTTTACTTAGTGCTTCCATGCTCTTCTTTTGCACCGTTTCTCTCTAAAAAGAATTACTCCCTCCGGTTTTAAATTGTTGATGTTTGACTTTTTTTGAGTTACGTTTGACCGTTCGTCTTATTCAAAATATTAGCTTAAATATGCAAAATTATAAGTTATATTTCAATTTCCTTTGGTGATGAAACTAATCATAACAAAATCTATGATAACTTTTAAAATATTTTGAATAAGACGAATGGTCAAACGTAACTCAAAAATAGTCAAACGTCAACAATTTAAAACCGGAGGGAGTATATATTATATTATCAAAATACGAGCATAAAAACCTTATGTTCAGGACAGATTATTATTTGGGTACATCTGAAAAGCAACAACCAACACCAACCTTAAGTCATCGAGAGTTGTTTTGTATGCGAAATAGAATTATTTGTCCATCATTCATCAAGACAACATTTCTCATTTGCATTTCAGGTGAAGATGGCCCTGGATGGTCCACCACATGGAAAATGTCTCTTTGGGCGCATCTTTTCAACAGCGAGAATGCATATCGAATGGTCCAAAAATAGATCACCTTAGTTCCTCCTGGCGGAGAAGTTAAATTTGAAGGAGGACTGTACAACAACCTGTGGACAGCACACCCGCCGTTCCAGATTGATGCAAATTTTGGGTACAAAGGCGATTTTTCGCATCTTGTACTCCATCCAATTTTTAACTGACTTCTATCATCTTTACTCCATTACGATATTAGACTATCTTACATTAATATTCTTTCTTACTCAGATTCACAGCGGCCATTGCCGAGATGCTGCTTCACAGCACAGTGAGTGATATTTTCTTGCTCCCTGCTCTGCCACGTGATAAGTGGCCCAGAGGCTGCGTGGTAATGTAACCGTCAACATATGCTGGGACGAAGGGGAGCTACAAGAAGCAATGTTATGGTCACACAGTGGAAATTCACTTACAAGGTTGCACTACGGTGAACAGCCAGTCCGAGTTCGTGGTGGTATTGTTTACAGGTTCAACCGGGGATTACAATGCCTGGACGAATGGCCCATTGTAAAATGAACATCTGATGCAATTTCGTAGAACGGGTCTACTGTTTCACTCTTTCCCTGAATATGTTTATACAATGACAAATGTGTCCAGTTTGTGGAGAATTCCTTTATTTAATTATTAAAAGCTATAAGCTTTTAAAAGAATATGAGACCTGATTCTGGTTTCGCAAAATTTTGTTTGAAACAGCACTAATCGGTCTGGCCATAGGTTCATGTTGACCTGAAAATAAGTGTCTTGTTCTTGATCGTATATACATTCATGTTGACCTGAAAACTGAAATTGGTGAACAAACCACATCCACCTCACACGTTAAAACAGCATAAAGCCATTCAATAAGGGGTAATGCATATCAACCACACTTTTGAAATCCAAATTGTCAAACAACCATCGATTTTCAGATTTTACAATTTCTCCACATATTTCAAAAAAATCTTTGGTGATCTTGCAAAATCTGAAAATCAATGACTGTTTCACAATTGAAGTCTCAAACTGTGGTTAAAATGCAATTGTCCCATTCAATAAACACTATTTGACACCATAGTAACCGTGAATTTTCATTTAGATAGGCCTAATGCAACGTAGCTGAGGGTAGGTTTCATTTTAAAACCATACAGACATTTTTTTTTCACTAGCATACTGACTTTATATAATCTACAACATTGTGTGAATTAGGGATTTAAATTACCAATCCATTCACCATCTTGCTAAAATTACAAAATATTCTGGAAACATTTGAGATTAAAGAGACATGAACCCTAACTACTTCAATTAGGCATACTTTTACATATTTACAAACTTGTTGTATTTGTTTTCTTAGTTGATTATATTTGTTGCACTAATGATTTTGGTTGCTTAGTGTTGCAAAAATTTGTTCATATGATGTCTTCTTTTGTCTATAGTTATATTGCATATCTTGCAATAGTGGATAGCATCATAATATTTTTTACATGTTGTAATAAATATTATGTTTGTCGTAGGTTGTTTTATTGTGCTAAATCGGTTTACATACTTACTTACAGAAAAAGCAACATCGTGGATTCTAAAAAGAAGACTGCCAATACTAAACGAACAAGTCTGAAATAAATAAAATCAGTTCAAAGCCATAGATTCCTTGTAGGTTCATGTGACAATAACATCATAGCAACATGCATGCTGCATTGTTAAATCCAACTTCTCGTAAAAAAAAAAAACTCGACGAGTGGAGAAAGACCTCCCCAACTGACATTGTATTATGAAAAGACCAGTCGAAAAATGACTCGAGCACATCCGACACCAACACAAGCATCAAAGGTAGCATGAGCATTGAGTGCCATCCGTGGCAGAAGCACAAAGATGCATGCAAGTAATGCGGAACCGTAATGCGAAACCTAAGCTTCGACCCTGGATGAGGCAGCATCAGAGCCAATGGACCTGAGATAGCTCTATGACCGCCTTCTCCCTTACTTATCATAGTGCGATTAATTAGAGATAAGTTTATTTACTGTAAGCATATAGTGCTTTCAGACAAAAATTAGAATATGACACTGAACTTGAGCATTGTTACTTTCATAAGAATGATCACATTCATAAAGATGTGATATATGGTTATGCAAAGCATGCACGATTATCACAAGCCTCTGTTTGAAACACACCCTTATGGTAGAATTAAAAGCTTTTTTCAAAGGACAAACAAATAACACATAGTCTTCAGTTTTATAATAGTTGTTGTTTCAGAAAACGACACAAAGCCTCAATAGCATAACTTTGATTGAGATATTCTATTATAGTATATTTATGAAACCAAATAAATATGACACTACGAGTACACTTTAAAGCAAATTTATGATTCAAAAAAAGCAAATTTATGTGTTTTTCCATAAAATATCATGAAATTTATTAGTAGTCAAAGGTTTTATTGTTTGACTAGAAACTTGTCAAGCGCTTTAATTACCGAGGAAGTAAACACTCTATAGGACCTCGATCACAAATAGAGGACCGTCTCTCTGTTCATCTCTTTACTGCTTCCTCTGCCGCGCCACACAGTTTGTTGCTTACTTTTCAATACCGTTCCGGTACCGGCCGGAACGGCCGGTATATACCGTTCCAGCAACCAAAGCGGTATAGAAAAGCCTCCATCCGGTACCGGTCACCATACCGGCCAGTACCGGTCGTTCCGGCTAATACCGGCCAATTCCGGCCATCTCGGCTGTACCAACGGTTTTGGTACCGGGCATTCGCACCTCCGTGGCACGCGACGGCGCGACGCCCCGCCGCCTGCACCGCGCAACTGCCGCCGCCGTCATCGCGCCTGCTCGCACTCGCACCTGCGCCGCGCAACTGCCGCCGCCACCATGGTCTGCCGTCGCCCGCATCGCGTTCTACGCTGGGACCTGCGTAAGGGAGCGGAGGATGCCGTGCTGTGGGAGATGATGGATGAGCAATATGGGGGCGGCGCTGTGGAGAGCAGCAGAGAGAGGAAAGGAAGAAAAAATGGCGGCGGCGCTGTGGGAGTAGAAGAGAGACGAAGAGGTATTTTAATTTGCGGCCAGGGATGGGGGAGTCCGGTCATTAATGAGTAGTATAGCTGGGCTTGATGGGCTGACTTGTTTTGGGCTGGCCGGTTGGTCACTTTCTCATTTCTCTCTCTTTTTTCTTTTTTTTTATTTGCAATTTTTAATTGATATAATGCATATTTATATTATTATATAAATAACTGAAATGGTATACCAGTACGGCCCGGTACCCAAACGTTCCATTCCAACAGCCAAAACGGAATGGTCACCGGAACGGTATTCAAAAGTTAGCTTTGTTGTTCCTCGTTTCTTCGTCATCGGCGACCTACGCGCCGGGCTCCGAAGGCCCCTCGTGGGCCTCGTGGCCATAGGCGTCGCCCTGTAGTGATACTGGTCTGGTGCAGGGGTGGAGATCCGTCTGTACTTGATCGATTTCTTCTTTTGCTGGTAAGTAACCCTAGCTTGCTCGGACCGATTGTTTAAATTCCATTTCATTTGGCTCAGTGGTTGGTAAGTAACCCTAACTTCCCGAATGTTTCTTGCTGCGCGGCGGTACTATTTATTTTCCGCTTCGGACGCGCCGTCAATCTAACCGAGATTCGGATGAATTTGTTCTGAAAGTTTTGGGCTCATGAGAGCACCTGTCCGTGGTCGGGATTCGCTCGATTTTTTGGAGAACATAGTGCGCCATTTCGGGTTAGGAAAATTTGGGGCTCTGGATCTCTGATGTAGTGATGTTCGTATGACGAATTTTGCAAAATAACATTAGGCGTGTAATTTGGGTCATTAGGTTTCATATTAGGACGACCATATTCTTTAATGGGAGTGCCTGTTTACTTCAGCTTAATTATCCTGATACTGGTACTGCTTCCTGAGGGGGATTTTTCAGTTCCAAGCATTGTTGGAGCTGAGTTTCAAACCCATATACGTTTGAACAGTATCTCCATGTTAATTCTGTTGATTCATTGTTTCTACTATATTTCCTCATCAAACACCTTTACTGCAGCAAGTTTGCTCTCAGTGCAAATGATCTGCTAGGTCCCTTCTTTTGTTGTCCAAAACTACAATATGGTATACAATTTAATGATTTTATGCTACTATAAGGGCATATAGCTATCATCTCATAAAAAATCTTCTTTACTTAGCTTCGGGGACTCGGTTCTTTATTATATTAGATTAGATATCTTAGATGCAATACAGTTTCATGATAAGTAACACTTATTTGCTCAATTGGCTCTTGAAGTCACATTATCCTGGCTTACTTGGTAAGAAAGAGATATGCGGCAACGAAAGGAGAGCATGAGTTAGCTAATTTAAAAGCAACTTTGTCGAACTGAGTTTTATTAGCTAAACTTTGATTTGCGGCCATGGAACATATGGCCATCATCATCTAATATCCTGTATGTTCATATATTTGTTTTATGCATACCTGCTAATATTATGCTTGTTGGTCTTACATCTATCACGCCTCCAGTTTTCGTTGCAGAGATGCATCTACCACTTACACTCAGCTGTGTGCATCTGTTGCATGATAAATACTGGAGCTCATATTTGACATTTTATTTTGGTTTTTGCCATTACACCTGATCGTGAGTTGTGTTTGCATGTGTGCATTGGGTTATTTTGTGTTTGTGCTCTCTCCCATGTGGCCATGTGGAGGAATACCTGTTGACTGGCTCTTGTCTCTTCAATACTACAAGGTGAAGATACACAGTTCTCCTGCGTACTGGAAAAAACCAATCTCATCCATAGTTATCTTTGTTGCAGCCGTTCCTGCTCTTCTTCCACGGAGCAAGATGGTTTCCTTTGAGATGAATGATATGACAAGTATGAATACCATTCTTCTGGCATCTGAAATTTCAATTTTTCCTTATTCTACGAAACGACAGTAAGATTGTTCAAACTGCCATTTAGTTGGGACTTTTCCTTTTTTTTCTTGGCACGAAATTCTAGTTCTGATGATTGGTAGTAGCCGGCCGATTTGACTCTTTTAGGTAACCTTATCTGCATAAAACACTCTACTATTCTTTCAACATCTGTACCTTATGCTGTGATTTTCTCATCAGTCGAAAGTTCTGAGCTGAATGAGCCAGTATTGGGATTGATAATTTACTATTTATTAAAAGAAATAGTCTTGTTTTGTCTATAAATTATAAAAGAATTTGACGATTTGCTATTTTTATTCTACTACCCAATAATGGAAATGGAATGTAAAGCACCAAAATAATGATTTTTTTTTAGGAAAGAAACTGAGTTGTGGATCATTAGCCACATTCTTTTGTTTGCCTTTGTGTTTCTCAAAAAACCTGTGATTGCTATATTTTGTTGGACTGACGAATCAAGGAAAGTATTAACTGATATCCTCTGTCTTTGGCTACGTGTCAAAACATATAAATAATTTAGGAATATACTTTAGCCTCCAGTAAGTATAAACATCTGAATGTATTTTATTGTCTGGATGTTGTCATATGCAGAATTCTTATTTGCTACTCTCCACTGTTGTTCTACTGACTATAACTTCTGACTCTGAACCTTATCTTGTAGAAATTGGGATTGGACTGACAGGCTTTGGTGTGTTATTCTCATTTCTGGGAATAATTTTCTTCTTTGACAGGGGGTTAATTGCAATGGGCAATGTAAGTTTTCTCTATTGTGTCTGCTGTATCATTGTGGACCTATGAAACTGAGATGTGTATACCTGTGGAACATTTCAGATTCTCTTTCTATCCGGTTTGGGTTTGACTATCGGGCTGAAATCAACCTTGCAATTCTTCGCTAAGCCCAAAAACTACAAGGTTTGTCAACTTTCAACTACAATAATTAGCTCTCTTGCCTTCATAATGATATGTTATATGCTCATGCCATATCATACTACATTAACAGGGCACCATTTCATTTGGTGCTGGATTCTTCCTTGTTCTCATTGGATGGCCCTTTTTTGGCATGATTCTGGAGGCATATGGTTTCATTGTACTCTTCAGGTTTGTTTTCTGATCTTAACTCCATCAGTCCTCTAAGATACTCTAACTAATTTTGAAAAACAAAGTAAAAACCGATTATGTTTCAAACAATCTCAACTGCATGTGACAAGTTCTTGTTTTTTTTGCATTGTTTTAATAATTTTTTCTCGTTGCAGTGGATTCTGGCCAACACTCGTCGTTTTCTTGCAGAGGATTCCTATCATTGGTTGGATATTTCAGCAGCCGTTTGTTACATCGGTATGGAGTTCACAGCATCTAAACAACATTCTTTCTCTGGAAACTACACTTATATCTTAGGGTTATTCTAAAAGATCATTTTTTTTTTGTTTGCAGTTCCTTGATCGTTACCGTGGAAAAAGAGTTCCGGTGACAGTGCTGGGGAGGCGTCCAAAGGATCATTAAAAGAATATGGCGCACGCTCACGCTCTTCCCCCCGCTCTCGCGCTCTCGCTCCGCCGCTCCCTCGCCTCGTCGCCGTCGTTCCTAGCCATCGCTGGCCGGGGTCACTCATCATTCTAGTGCACTAATTCCTACCCGACGATGGCGATGGACTCCAGCACCGTGGTGCCCCGCTTCGACTTCGCTTGCGGGCGCCGCTTTCAGGTTGAGGTCTTGGACCGCTTCCGCTCGTCGGTACACCACCCCTCCTCCTCCATCGATGGTTGTTTCTTCATGCTAGCTGTGTTTCGTCACTTCACTTTTCGCCTTACTGAGGAATCAGTGAGCCTTGCTTTGCACTCGGTTTTGGGAGGCACCCCGGATGGTTTTCATGTTCACTTTGAGTCAGACCGGCACTTCCGTTTCTCAGTGGCATCCAAGCAAGTTGGTTTGCACATTCGCTCTGTCGAAAGATTTACCAATGAATTCTTTGATATGTATTGCTTTCTTTGGCGGGATGGTACTCCCAGATGGGAGAAGGAGGAAATAATTTGGCAAAAAGAGCAAGAGAAAGAATGGACTACTGTCTCATACAGGAAGAAACCTAGGCAGTTCAAGAACAGGGTCTCTTTGCTCCTAAAATCGTTCAGTCTTCTCCACTGGTCAAATCGAAACCTGTTATGATTTCTGCTTCTAATCTGAAGCCTGCTACTCATCCTGTGATAAGATCAGTTCGGGTTGGTGAAGTTCTTTGCCCTCTACCGTCTGCTGATTCTGGTTTCAGATCCTTTCTGCCTGTTCAAAGTTTGGTGGGTGTCCGTTCAGTGTTCAACAATCTTCAGAAGGATTTTGAATTTTTTTCAAACTTCCAAGAGTCAGCAGAAGTCAAATTGAATGCAACGCCCAGCCACTGGCGTTGGCGTGCAGGAAGGGCAGGCCAGACCAGAGCAGAATATGCATTGGCCGAGTATCCACCAGCAGGATGGCGTTTTACTGCGGGTGGGCCGTGTCTCTTCTCCCCAGGCTGAGCGGCATCCCCCCAACGCTCCTCAACGGGTTTTTGGGACTGCTCTCTTGGACAACGGGTCGCATTTCATCCAACCTGTCGGGACCCTCGTCCCCCATAGGCCAACGATCTTTCACCAAGATAACATGCAGGATTTGAGTCAAAGCAAAGATACTGCCAAATTTTCTGCCAGGGCCTCAAACCTCTGTTTTCGCTGCTTATCTCCTGATCATTTTGTCAAGCACTGTAGAAATGATATTAGATGCAGAGCATGCTATGCTTATGGTCATTGGGAACGTGTCTGTTTAAAGAAGAAAGCCTATCAAGCTCTCAAATGGAGAATCAAAGGAAAGGATAACAGGCCCACAGAGCCGGCCCAGGACTCATCCCATGCAGCTTCAGGCGGGAGTGACTTTCATTTCAGGGAAGTATCTCCTGCCATTCAGACCTACGCTTCACTTTCCCTCCAACACACAGCAACACCACAGCCAAAAGCTCCCTGCTCCAGGCTGCTGACGAGCTCGCCTCAATGGCGAACTTCCCCGTCGACCCCAACCCCTTCATCGCACCGGAGATGGTGCTTGACCCAGGTGGATCGAACAAGAAACCGTGGGCGGAGATGTCCCTGGGTGGGGATGTCATCCGTGAGCATGAGGACCATGTCATCGCGGTGGACGAGGACAATGAAATCAACCCTGAAGATCGAGACATGTTCCTGCAGCAGATCAGACACTACATCACCAACGTGCTGCACATGCAAGTGAGGTACTGCAGAATCTATCCTCTTGGCATCGGTCTGATCCAGCTTGATGATTCGTTACAGAGAGATAGGCTCATCTTAGGCAACTTGCATGTTATCGATGGCTTCAGAATTAGATTTGTGAGGAACGACAGAGCTAGGAACTTTCGCCCTGCACCGTATGCTAGATTTGGTTGGATTTTGTTTCTAGCTTTCCCTCTGGATTATATGGATCTGCACCACATTGATCAGGCATGTGCTATCTTTGGCAAGATGATCCAGTGGCACAACAACCCAAGGAACAAAGCTTTTGTTCTGGTCAAATGTTTGTATGATGACTCTGATGCAGTCCCAAGGAGTTTGGTGGTCAGACAGGGGGAGCCCCAGATGGGTGATGGATATTCTTGGACAGTGCCTACATATGTGCTGAATTGGGAGGAATACAATAATGTTCCTGCTGTTATGGATGCTATTCCTGAAGATGGCAATCCTCATCCTCTACTTCAGGTTTTGCCATGGGAAGCTGAACACATGGAGGAGTTGGTTAATCAGCATATCCAAGAAAATCCTGCCTGGCAAGCTGCAGTTCAGATGGTAAACCAGAACAACCCATGGCATGCTTGGAATGATAATGCCCCTCAGTGGCAGCAACAGAATCCAGATCCTATCCAGAATCAAGTGGAGCAGGAGGCTTCCTCGGGTTCTGAATCTAGAACAACTTCTGATAATTCTGTCAACCAGCAGCCACAGCAAGGCAAAGGACCTGTGATGGTAATACAACACACAAGGACAAGCAGGCAAGATAATAGAGATTTGCCTTTTATTCTGGACAACAGCAGGCAGGAAGTCCCAAGTTGGGTTCTACCGTTCATCTCAAAGCAGCTTAAACGCATGCTTGCTGTAGCTTTTCCTCATGAAAGTTCAGTTGCATGGTGGTCATCTTCAGTCTCTGTTTCTTTAGGTTCGAGCCCAAGCTCAACCAACATCAGCCTGACAGTCCCAACCAGCTTGCTCATGTCTCTATATACAAATGAGCCTCAAGAAGAAAACCCACAGCACACTTATCACCTTGAGCAGCTTGATGGCCCAACATCAGGCTTCTATTTGCCTGGTCAGGCCCCTAATGATCATGAAGCAGGATCTTCTACATCTGGATATGTTAGGAGTTGTGAATGATTGATTCCTCCAAACCCTAGAAGGGTGGGATATATATCCTATACATGGGCCACTATATGGGCCTCTAACATGGGCCTCTATACACATACTCCAACACCTCCCCGCAGTCTGAACTTACCGGCGCAGCGGAGTTCAAGACTGGACACGAAAGAAAGAAATACACACAAGTATACACACCCCCCCGCAGTCACAACTAGCCACCGATGATGTTGAGACTGGACCGAAACTCCGAGAACGTCGAGGAGGGGAGACCCTTGGTGAAGATGTCCGCAAACTGGGAGGTGGTCGGGACATGGAGAACCCGAACCTGGCCCACCGCAGCCCGGTCCCGAACAAAGTGCAGATCGATCTCCACGTGCTTCGTCCGCTGATGCTGAACCGGGTTGGAGGAGAGGTACACGGCGCTGACGTTGTCACAGTACACGAGGGTGCTCTTGAGGAGCGGGCTGTGGAGTTCCGCCAAGAGCTGCCGAAGCCAGGACGCCTCAGCCACGCCGTTAGCTACAGCCCGGTACTCCGCCTCAGCACTAGAGCGGGAGACAACCAGCTGCCGCTTGGACGACCAGGAGACAAGGTTGCCGCCGAGGAAGACCGCGTAGCCTGAGGTGGAGCGGCGAGTGTCCGGACAGCCAGCCTAGTCGGCGTCAGTGTAGACGACGAGCTCAGTGGAGGGAGACCTGTGAAGAGCCAGTCCGTAGTCAACCGTGCCACGGATGTAGCGCAGGAGCCGCTTCAGAGCGGCGAGGTGTGACTCCCGGAGATCATGCATATGAAGACAGACCTGCTGGATGGCATACGTGATGTCCGGCCTGGTGAAAGTGAGATACTGCAAGGCACCAGCAAGACTCCGGTAGGCAGTCGGGTCAGCCACAGGAACCCCCACGTCGGCAGATAGCTTGCCCTGAGTGTCGACAGGAGTGGACACGGCGTGCAGTCAGTCATCCCTTCCCGGTCCAGAATATCAAGAGCATACTGCCGCTGGTGAAGAAAGAGGCCGGAAGGATGAGGTTCGACAGTGACACCCAAGAAGTGATGGAGCACACCCAGATCCTTCATAGCAAACTCCTGCTATAAGCACTAAATGATGTTCTGGAGCAAGGTCTGACTTGACGCAGTAAGAATGATGTCGTCGACATGCAGCAGCAGATATGCAGTCTCAGAGCCACGGCGGTAGACAAACAGTGAGGTATCCGACTTGCACTCAGTGAATCCCCGAGAGACCAAGAACGTGGCAAACCTGGAGTACCAAGCGCGAGGAGCCTGCTTCAGACCATAGAGGGACTTGTTGAGGCGGCACACCATGTCAGGACGACTGGAATCCACAAACCCCGCTGGCTGGCTGCAGTAGACTGTCTCAGACAAGGTGCCATGCAGGAACGCATTCTTCACATCCAGCTGATGCACAGGCCAAGACTGAGAGAGAGCAATGGAGAGCACTGTGCGAACTGTGGCCGGCTTCACCACCGGACTGAAGGTCTCATCGTAGTCCACACCAGGCCGCTGAGTGAAACCCCGGAGAACCCAGCGAGCCTTGTACCTGTCTAGGGAGCCGTCAGCACGACGCTTATGCGTCCAGATCCACTTACCCGTGACCACATTGCCACCAGACGGACGCGGCACGAGGTCCCACGTCTGGTTGGTAAGGAGGGCCGCGTACTCCTCCTCCATCGCCCGACGCCAGTGAGGATCCGCCAGGGCCTCACGGACAGAGGAGGGTAGCGGAGAGACGCCCGGCTCGACCGCTGCAGCGGAGAGGGTCGGAGACGGTCACGCCGCCTGCCGTGTCACCATGGGATGTATGTGGCCAGGATCCCGATGGATGACCGGCGGGTGGTACACCTCCGGTTCGAGCCGAGAGCGAGCCCGAGGTACCTGGGGCGCGGGCACCTCCGGTGGCGGTGGAGGTGGAGGCGCCGGGGCCGTCGGGTCCGGGACCGGCACCGCACGGCACCGGTAGACCAGCACCGGCTGGGCGTAGCGAGCAGGGCCGCGCGTGGCGCGGGAGGAGACGTCGGGGCCGAGCGTGGCGCGGAGGAGGCTCCGGGGCCGCGCGTGGCGCGGAGAAGGCTCCGGGGCCGCGCGTGGCGCGGGAGAAGGCTCCGGGGCCGCGCGTGGCGCGGGGAGGAGGACGCCGGGGCCGCGCGTGGCGCGGCTGAAGACACCGGGAGCGGTGCCAGTGTGCTCCGAAGACCTGTAGGTAGAGGGTACACTGATACAGGTGGCTGGACCACCGGGTCAGTCGGAAACACGACCTCGAGCTCGGGATCAAGAGAGGGAGTGGTGGAGGTGGAGTAGGGGAAATCAGACTCGTCAAACATGACGTGCCGGGAGATGAGCATCCGGCGAGAGGTAAGGTCAAAGCATCGATACCCCTTGTGGTCAGGGGAGTAGCCAAGGAAAACACACCGAGTCGAGCGGGGCGCCAGCTTGTGAGGAGCGGTGGCGGAGTTGTTAGGGTAGCAGGCGCACCCGAAGACACGGAGGTGATCGTACTGAGGTGGGGTGCCGAAAAGAGCGTGGTGGGGAGTGGGAGCAGTAATGTCACTGGAAGGAAGGCGGTTGAGAAGGTAAGTGGCAGTGTTGGAGTCCCTCGGCCCAGAAGCGAGCAGGAAGGGAGGCCTGGAAAAGAAGGGTGCGCACAACATCATTCGTGGTGCGAATCATCCGCTCAGCCTTGCCGTTCTGGGCGGAGGTATACGGACAAGACATGCGCAGGTGAACGCCACGAGAGAGGAAGAAGTCGATAGATCACAGTGAATGAGATCAAAAGCCTGAGTCGCATGCGAAGAAGAAACAGAAAAAGGAAGTCTAACATGACGACCTAACTGGCACGTATGACAAAGGTGCTCATCAGAAGTCCTAGTACAAGAAAGATCTGCACTACGACAGAGTCGAGCCAAAACGTCGCGGCCGGGATGACCAAGCCGGCAGTGCCAAGTCGTGGAAGAAGTAGTAGTGGCAAAAGCTGCTGACGAAAATGAAGGCGGCGATGAAGTAGCGGAAGCAGGAAGACAGAGGGTGTAAAGAGGACCCTGGCTGTCACATCGGAGGAGCTGATGCCGGGTAGCCAAATCCCTCACAGAAAGACCAAGGGGGTCAAACTCAACAGAACAGGAGTTGTCAGCAGTAAATTTGCGAATAGAAAGAAGGTTGTGACCATCTGAGGAGCAACAAGAACATTAGGAAGGCGAAATGAACCAGGCACAGTACCCACAGAAGTGACAGGAAGACAAGAGCCATTGCCAACCATAACAGCGGAAGGACAAGAAGGGTGAGGTGGGTGGGCGTAAGAAAGGATACCAGCATCCGGCGTGGTATGGTACAAGGCTCCCGAGTCGGCGACCCACTCCACCGGCGGTGTCAGCTGCATGGTGCTGAAGGACTGGGCCAGCGCCGTCTGGTCCCACCCCCCCGGCCAGGTCGACGGCTGGCTGGGCTGAGCGTGTGGAGTCCACCCCCCCGGCCAGGACGGAGGCTGGCTAGCCGGAGCGGGAGGAGTCCAGGGCACCTGGGAAGCAGGGCCAGCGAACATGGCGACGGGCCGGTGCGGAGGACGAGCCCCGCCCCCTGGAGGCTGGAAGACCTGGAACGGCCACATCGAGATACGCCCTGACCATGGGTTGGTGAAGGACGGCCAGGGAGTACCACCAGTAGCAGGAGTCGCTGCGGGGGTGCCACGGCCGCCTCCACGGCCCCCACCAGACCCACCACCGCGCCCACCACGGCGGCGGCGGTTACGCCCCCCCCCCCCCACCCCCGCTTGGCCCGGGGGAAGGAGTGGCGAGGAGAGGAGCAGCAGGCGGGGTTGCAGAAGTCGGTGTAGCGGTCACGAGGGCGGTGGTGGTGGAGGAGCCAGGCGCGAGGCCCCGGTTGATCTCGTCGAAGCGGAGGTCATCCTTCACCTGCTGGTAGGTAGGGAAGGGTCGCCGCCGAGGGATCCAGGACTTGAGGAGGTCATAGCTGCTGTTGAGACCCCTCTTCTGCCCTCCTTTGGCAACAACAGGTTCCTAGCTATCCAGAGTTGGACTGGATGTACATGCAAGACAGTTACAATTGGCAGGAAGCTCTAAGATCAATGGGACAGTCACCATCTGGGATCACCATTTCTCAAGGCAATAGCAGGCAGTATAGTTTCCTTGAAGAATCTCAGGAATATCCTGGGATCCAAGGTTCTCCTCACATAGGCACCTATCCCTGCCAGGCATCTCTATCTCAGAACCCCAGCAGCAAATGAGATCACCTCAACCTGTTAACCCAACAGGGACAGGTGGAAGGCAACCCAGCATTATATCCACTATCAAAGCTGCCCAGATGATCTCAAAAGTATATGTGAGAAAGAGACTCAGGAGCAAACCGTCATACATTCACAGTAGAATCACAAGGGTTTACAGGAGGAGGAATATAGGATTGATTCATGGTGACATAGCTCAGCAGATGGTACCATGCAAAGAAATCAGAAATGAGCCTACAAGAATGGTAAGCTCTGCACAGATGGAGATATCTAACAGCAATATGTGCAGGAAGGTTGTCTCTAAGAAGAGATTGTTAGTGAAAGAAGCACAAGTGCAGATATCAAAGACACCATCCACTGTCCAGCACCTCAGGAGAAGCGCCAGAATTGATAAACTAACTGATAGGCATAGGCAAGACACAAATGCAGCTACCCAGGCCTCAATACCAGTACAACATCCCAGGAGAAGCCCAAGGTTCATTAGAGCAGCTGATGTGCAGAGGCAAGAATCAGGCAGCAACAATCAAACCTTGCAAGCCTCATGTAGTGATGATGATGATGAGGCCTCTGCTACTGATCCATCTCTGGGTAACTCTCCTTCGTCTTGTTTTTTCCCTGGGCCTGTTAAATTCCCAAATTTAACTGACCTTGAGAAATCCAAGGAGCCGCATCCTGAAATACCTGCAAATGTTCTCCAGGCTATAGCAGTGGGGAAATGTGGCGTGCCACCTGAGGAGGCTACGCTGGAGCTGCTGAACAAGACCAGCCAACAAGAAGGGGGTGGCATCAGCGGCGACCAAAGCAACCACCAAGTTTCCCAATGATAGAAAGTCATAGTGCAACAGTAATTGTCAGTGGTGGGAGTAGTTTGTCTGAATATTTTGAATTTGGTTATGTCAGAATTGGCGGGGGCAGATTGTGCTTGTCTGCTTTTCATGTCTGTCTGGTACTTTGTAATGTTAGGAACTGTCCCTCCTTTTGGTCTGCGTATGTGGTATATGCCTGGGGTCTGAACAACCTTGTTAATGTCTATGAGTTGAGCCGCACTGAACTCAGAGTGTTCTTAATTATTGTTCGGTGCTATCTTTCCTGGGCAAGTATCAGACTGTTTGTATGTTGGCATTGTGGTTACGCCAGAATTCTCAGGGATCATTATACATATGGCGTCTTCTATTGCTTCACTTATCAGCCTCAAACGTTACATGCTGTGAACAACCAGATAAAAGCAACTGAATTTCCCATTTCAATTGCAACAGTTCAATTTCAAAAAGCCCACATGTGTCTCTTTATGTTTCTAGGACTAGTTCCGACTATTGGCAGCTTTCAAAACCTCTGTCCTGTGGTCAAAGGTATCAGCACCTGTATATCATCTAAATTTTCTAATGAGTAGTCAAAACAACCAGAATAGATCGTGGAACGTTCTCAATTGGAATATCAGGGGGCTGAACGATGATGACAAATGCAAAGCTGTAAAGGCAAAAATTGAAGAGAGCTCATGTTCAGTTTTCTGCATTCAAGAAACAAAGAAAGAGAATATTGACTCCTATTTCATGAAAAAAGTTGCACCGAAAAGATTCAGCAAATTCTCTTTTGCTCCTTCCAATGGTGCCTCAGGTGGTATTCTAGTAGGATGGAATGATGCCATATTCCATGGGGAAGTGAAGTCCAACAGTAGCTTTGCTATATCTATCAATTTCACTTCAAGGCACAATGCTGATAAATGGACACTGGTTACAGTTTATGGCCCTTGTCAGGGAGAAAGGAGAGATCAGTTTGTCCAATGGTTATATGAATTACAAATTGAGGAGGATGAAAACATGATGATCATTGGTGACTTCAACTTCTACAGATCTTATCAGGACAGAAACAGGCAGGGAGGAAATGTGAATGACATGAATATTTTCAACTCAATCATCAGCAACCTGGGTCTCATAGAGATCCCTCTTAAAGGAAGGCAATTTACCTGGAGCAACATGCAGGCAGACCCACTCCTAGAGCAGCTGGACTGGTGTTTCACATCAGTAGAATGGACATCAAACTATCCTAATACTCTTCTGCTTCCATTGTCCAAGCCAACATCAGACCATACCCCATGCATGGTACAGATTGGAACCAGAATACCAAAAGCTCCGATTTTCAAATTCGAAAATTACTGGGTTGAGCACCCAGGTTTCTTTGAGTTGGTGCAGGCAGTTTGGAACACAGAAGTAAGAGCTCCTAACAGTGCAGCCACAATAACAGCCAAACTAAAAATCCTGAGAAGAGTCCTCAAGAGATGGAGTAAAGGAATTTCTAAATTTAACTCACTCATCAAGGCATGTAATGAGGCTCTTGAGGTAATTGATAAAATAGAAGAAACAAGAAGACTATCAATTCAGGAGATCAACTTCAGGAATATTATCAAACTTCAGATTAATAGGCTGCTAAGATATAAGAATGAATATTGGAGGAAAAGATATACTGTAAGGAATATCAAATTTGGTGATGAAAACACAAAGTTCTTTCATGCGGCAGCTACAGAAAGATATAGGTTAAATACAATTACCTCAATTCAGGCTGAGGATGGAAGAGAGATTACTGAGCATAATGAGAAAGCAGCAGCAATGATCTGGGAAACATTTAAAGATAGGATGGGTCAGACGGAAAACCAACCATGCTATTTGATCTGGATGCCTTGATACAACTGAATATTGATCTATCCTTCCTAGCTGAACCCTTCACAGCTGAAGAAATCGACAAAACTATCAAAGAAATGCCAACCGACAAGTCTCCAGGACCAGATGGCTTTAATGGCCTATTCATCAAGTGATGCTGGCATATAATAAAAGATGATTTCTACAAGTTGACTGAGGATTTCTACAATGGAACAATCAGTTTGCAATCAATAAACAGCTCTTTTGTCACACTTGTGCCAAAAGTTAATAATCCAGAGAAAATAAACGACTTCAGGCCCATCTCCTTATTAAACTCAGTGATGAAACTATTAACGAAGCTGCTTGCTAACAGGCTTCAATCAGTAGTACTAAAACTTATTCATGCAAACCAATATGGCTTCATCAAAACCAGGACAATCCAGGACTGTCTTGGTTGGGCATATGAATATCTGCATCAATGTCATCATTCAAAGAGAGAGCTTGTCATACTAAAACTGGATTTTGAAAAAGCATTTGACACGGTGGACCACCAGACTATAATCCTAATGATGTCGCAGATGGGCTTCCCAGAAAGATGGATTAAATGGGTCAAGGCAATTCTAGAGTCAGGAACTTCTTCAGTTCTTTTGAATGGAGTCCCTGGAAAGAATTTTGCTTGCAAAAGGGGGGGTCAGGCAAGGGGACCCATTATCTCCTCTGTTGTTTGTCCTGGCTGCTGAACTGCTTCAGCATATTATCAACAGGGCAGCTTCAATAGGACTTCTGTCCTACCCACTGAACCACACTCACACAAATGATTTCCCAGTGGTACAGTATGCAGATGACACAATTGTGGTCATGAGAGCTTCACAGAGGGAACTGTTCATCCTTAAAGGCATCTTACATTCATTTTCTCTATCCACTGGTCTAAAAGTCAATCATGCAAAATCATGCCTTTTACCCATCAATATACAACAGGATGAGGCCTCCAGATTGGCCGGTGTTTTTGGCTGTCAACTGGGATCTTTCCCATTCACTTACCTGGGTCTGCCTATGGGTACAACAAAACCAAGGGTAGAGCACTAGAGCACCATCTTCCAGTAATGAATAAAGTTGAAAGAAGAATAACCTCAACAGTTACTTGGTTAACCATGGCAGGAAGAACTACCTATGCAGACAGTGCAGTGGCTCCAATTCTCACCTATGCTATGGGTACTCTTAAGATACCTCTGACTGTCATGGACTCCTTTGAGAGAGCACTAAAGGACTGTATTTGGAGAGGAAATGACATCAATGCAAAAGGAAAACCACTTGTTGCTTGGAGAAGGGTTTCTATGCCGAAAGAAAAAGGTGGCTTAGGGATCAAGAATCTAAGAGTTCAGAACGACGCATTGCTTATGAAACAATTGAAAAAGTTTTATGATAAAGAAAACATACCGTGGGTAAATCTGATTTGGGCTACACACTATGCAGATGGATCAGTACCACATGCTACGAATGAAAAAGGTTCCTTCTGGTGGAAGGACATCCTTAGACTCAGTGATAAGCTCAGAGGAACTGCTTTTCCAATCACTGGCGATGGTTCCACCTTTCTGCTGTGGGATGATATGTGGAACAGCTCTTTGCTGAGTCAGGAACTTCCAAGACTTTTCTCATATGCAAAGAACAAGAAAATATCATTGGCACAATATCTGCAAAACCCAGCATTGGAGCAACAGTTCCACATCCCATTATCAATGTAGGCAGCCCGTGAGTTGCAAATCCTGAATCAGAAAATTGCTGGGCTTGAATTACAACCAGGTGCAAAAGACATTTGGAAATTTTGTTGGGGCAACACCAAGTACTCCTCAAATAAATTCTATGCATTAAACTTCCAGTCAATTACACCACCAATCCCTTTCAAATGGATTTGGTCTGCCAAGATATACAAGAAAATCAAAATCTTCATCTGGCTGATTTTCATGGATAGACTAAACTCGAGAAACCTATTAAGAAGAAGAAACTACAAAATTGAAGGGAACAACTACAATTGTGCTATCTGCTCCTCCAATGTGGAAGAGACAACCTATCACTTATTTTTTCAGTGTCCTTTCAGTCTCCAGTGCTGGGAGTTCATTGGTATCTCCTGGGATCATTCACTCAGCTTCTTCAACACAATTCAAAAAGCAGCTGCAGATGTAGGACACCCCTTCTTCATGGAAATTTTTGCCATCTCCTGCTGGGAAATCTGGAAACAGAGAAATGCTCTCATTTTTAGACAAGCACCCATTTCTTTCAATCTTTGGAAGCTATGCTTCATAGATACAGTTCAAACTCACTTGTATAGGATGAGCCAAACTCTTAGACAACAGGTTAATGACTGGCTTGAAAGCCGTTTGTAAGTATCTTTTTCTTCTTTTCTTTGATCTTGTACAGTTGGTTCCTTTCGGTTTTTAATATATTTACCACAGTAGGGGCTTCCCCTACTGTACATTCCTCAAAAAAAAAAAAAAAAAAGAGTTCCGGTGTAACCTCTTGTTCTTTCATTCTGATGTGGAGACCCAGTGTCTTCTGATGACAACTGAGTGTGACATGCCTGCCTCCATTTTAGCAGTATCTGTTTTAACTGCCATTGTTGCTGACTGTGCTGGGCTAGGATTATTCTCAGTAAATTACCCTTGCCTGCCATTTTGATGAGGTCTAGGCATTGTTCTACAAAACCTTTCCCGGCACTTCGGTTTCTGAGAAATAGCGAGTCAAAAGTGTAGAACCTGTCTCTCATGTATGAATAGAGCCTTTGCGTCACCGCACAGAGTCCACAGACATCCTGGTTCATATGGTAGTTTTGAGCCATCCAGTTGAGATCCAAGGGAATTGAAACATTACATAAATGTTCAACTTAGGGATGACGAAGTCTATTTAGAATTTCTCATGATTGTAAACAAATATCTTCTTCTTTTCAGATTAGCCTACTAAATAGAGTATGAATCTTGTGTTCTGTTTGGGAATGGACTTTGGTTCCTACATTTGGTTGAACAGCAGAATGTTACTGAAATTGTCATTAGAATGTTGAAGCTCATTGTCGCTTAAATGCTCTGTTTTGGATCCAACGTATTTGTAACCTACCTCAAGCATATTATTAGCGAGGTACACAAATATAGCTGGCTGAACATCCCAGGTATAAATAGAAAGGTAAATAACTTTACAGCAATGGTTGACGCCTGCATGTATACATATTTATGATTTGTCTTTTTAATGGATTGTCATATCTGGCCAAGGCAACTACATTGTACAGATACATCATCAGACAAAATTAATTGAAGAATTATAATATGGAGGGCTAAATGTGCATCAAATCAGTGGGAGAAAACCTAGTTGTGTGGAGTAATCTGGATGAAGTTACAATTATCAAATGAGCAACATTAGGCAATGATAAACAAATAACAATCAACCTCTTCAAGTACATGTAGCATAGATGCAAGAAAGAGAGTAATAAGAGTGGCGACAAATCATCCGACTATTAAACCAAAATTGGGTAACAATCCTTCTGCAGTGGTGATCCTAACAAATGCAAGGTCACAGCACACAATTGGTAGCATGTCAGTAAGTCCTATTGCCCATTTATCATCTTGGCATTCACACCTAACAACAAATACAACATATCTTCAGCTAGGTCAGCCTAGTGTATAAATCCTCCGGTTGTAGGTGTGCTCAGATCAGACGCCATTCCCCGTCGACCAGAGTTAAGAATGATATTAGCCCAATTGGATGAACGGTGCACGATTCTTGAGGGGATGCGGTCGCTTTCCTCGCCTCCTGATGCTTCATACCCACCACTTGTTGACCGCGAAAGTGCGATGCTCTTCTGAGTGGCGGGTTCGGAAGTTACAAGTGACATGAAGCTCCGAAGTTCATCGGCTCCGGACAGGGAAACACGGAATGGGTGGAGATCGGGCGAGTCCAGGCTACTCTCTGGTGATAAAGTAAGGTTTCTGATGGACGATGCAGCACTTGGCTGAAAGGCACTCCTTGCTTCTTGTTGCAATGGGGCTATACTTCCCGGTGTTTCCATGGCCACCATGTCACTGAAGTTGCTGTCAGTTTCGCTAGCAGATGTCCTTGCACGGGTATCAGGTGATTGTTAGAAACAGCCCTCTTTTGGCAGGTGTGTTTTTTTCAGGCTTGGGAACCTCCCTTCTTGTAATTGGCTGAAGAACTTTGGATTTCTTTTTGGCCTCTGCAGCTGCCTTTGATACTTCCTCCGCGTTAAGGCGAGCCAGTGTCCAGGGACTGATCTTTACTTGTCCTGGAGGTTTTCTTTTGGTTCCCTCGGCTTCCTTTGTCTTCCTTGTGGAATTTTGTGACATATCTGGATGAGCTACATACTGCAAACAATAGGACAATTATAAGTTTCCTGAAGACACAAAATGTGGGAAAAAAAAAATTCCCTCCCTACCTCGCTCCCTCCCTCCCTCTTATAGGAACTGAGTCTGGTTGAGGAAGTGGATTTACACCTAGATGGCTGGACCACCCAATCTTGAGTCCTATTCAACATGAATCTGGGCGCCTATTGTTATTTATAATGCCACCTAGTTTCTCCTTTGTCGGTCGAACTTTTCTGCTGCCTTTTTCTTTTTAGAATTTCAGCCTGTTCCGTAGTCAAGGGCACAAGACAACCATTCTCGAAGATGGTGCAGTGGAAATGGATGGCACCAATTCGTGCTTGCGTGCATCTCGTGTCAGTCAACAGACTGGATTTTAGTTTTTTTAACTAAATTTTAGCATATTTAAGGAATCAAGTATGGGAAAAACAAAACGGACGTAACAGAAAAGTGGGAAGAAAGTTGAAAATAAAAGAAAATTCCAGTGGAACGATTAAGAATATTGTCACCCTCAGCAGCAAAAGCCAAATCCAAACTTCTTCTGTGATTAAATATTTTACTTCCTTTGATTCCAGACACAAATACAGTCAGGCTTGTGCACAAAAATTACTGTCCATAAATGACCTTTTTGGCCATCAAGAACAATTGTGGTTACTTTAAATGTCCTCAAATTAGTTAAGAAATGACCTTTCTGACCATCAAGAGGGAAGAAGCCTGTCTTCTACAGTATTTAAAATCCGCAAACGATGTGGCTTCCACTTTTACTTACAATTATGTGAATTCGGAACAGTTGTAGAATATACCTGATCTTCGAGGAACATTCTTGGCGGAGTACACCATGACCCACGGTGAAGTGGACCAACAGAGCTAGTTGTGCTAAATCCGGTGACGGAGCTAATAATAGACATCTGTGGGCTCTGGTGTTCAGCAACCACTGGCCGCTCTTCTTGCTCTCTCAGAGCTATAATGTAATCATATGTGCTGATTCCCTGCATCCATGTGGATAAAGTAATATTCAATATTATACTTTTTTAAAAAAAAATTATGGCAACCTGAATGTCTAAGCATATGTTGGTTATAACAGACGAATTACTCCTTGTACAAACTTACATAGAATTCCAACTATTCAGTACAAAGTTGTCTTCATCAAGTGAAACACATGATTTAATAGTTTTGGTCCCTAATTACCAGGTAGGAAATGCATACCTGTGACTGAGATAATAACATATTTGTAGATTTACCAAAGTAACAGAAAAGGTAACCAGTGCCTATTTATAATCATTGAACATTTCAAAATTTATAATTATAAACCTTTCAGAGGAAGGATAGAAAGAGACAAACTGTGTTTCATAGCAGCAGGTATTTGTTATGTTAGGAAAATTGGGCAATGGTTACTAAAAGTTGAAACATTAAAAGGAAAACGTTCAAGTTTCTAAAAAAACCATTTGAAGGCTAAATGGATGGTTAGTGAGGGACTTACTTTCTTGATAAGAAGAATGTGGAAGCACAAAAGTTGGGACAGTGGTATTGTTGCTAGCACTGCTAGTAAGGTACATGTCAACTGCAAAAGTAGTTGTGTTAGAATGCATATAATTTGCTTGCAACTAATAAATACTACTGCAGGCCATAATTTTTTTTGTACAATTGTTTTTTTTAGCAATGCAGTAATGCACCCCTTAAACCGAACAAATGATACCAGCCAGCAGTATGTTTATTTGTTATTTCATTTATTGAGTACTAATGTTCTTTAATAAGAATAGTCAATCAAAACAAATATATACATAGTTAGGATCACATACAGTCGACCCCACAACATCTTAAAATAGTACGTTTACTTATGGTAAAGTATCTTGACAATAGTATACATGAATTGAATTCAAGATAGCTAAAGAGTTGTGTGAAATCTTTCAAATAAACTTACCACAACGACTATAAAAGCTGCTGTTGAGAAACTACTTCCAAGCTTCGAGACTATTTGCCCAGAGAACTCCCCTCGTTTCATAAAGCAAAGAATCATGACAAGAACTCCCACCAACCATTGCATGATAAGCTGAGCGTGTACAAACCATGGATACATGTCAATGATCAGGTAGAATAAGGACATGGAATAGTAATGCTGAGTACATAATACTGGACTGCAGATGCTGCTTCTTGAGTGATAAATGCAAAGGCATAAGGACCTCATATGGGATAAATATTTACCTAATGTTATCAAATACCATGGTATACACTTACCAAGAGAACAGCTGAAGCCATTAGAATGAAGAATCCTTTGTAATTTCTTTTCCCTATGCAGTTGTTAAGCCACTACACGAAAATCAAAACAGGATGGCTAAGGATAGCATTTTTAACTGATGTTTAACGTTAACATTAAGGAAATAAATCTTACTCTGCAATGGTGATCAAAACCATCAACACATTTGTCACAAACTCTACAATGCTTACTGTTCTGCAACACCTGCAAGGTAGGCACGCAATTTACAGTCAAAGTCAACCCCCCACACACTGTAAGCATACAAATATTTCTGGCTTTCAGGTATAACATATTAATGTTGAAGTATTTCATTCAAGAATGCAATCAGCGATAAATTTCCTCATTATTTTATATTAGCTCGGCATTTATGGATACCACAGACGCAATGGTCTGGAAATGCTTGATGCAAAAATATAAAAGCTAAAAAATGGAACTACATATGTCGAGGATTTTGTTAACATAATTTATGCAGACATTCATTCGCGATCTCAAATGATGAAAACATTCAAAACAGCTATCCTGACTTTATTCAGTCAATACAGTATTTGAAGTTCATATAGTAGCATAACTCAGCATTTTTTATAGCGTTCGTATAATACTGATTACTGAACATATTTAATCGTGATTTCATAGGTTCATAAACCTGAAGTATCTGAGAAATATACAGATGAGTGGTTTAAGTGTTTCATTTCAATAGAAAAAAATTCAGCCCTGCAATAGTTCAGGAACAGAGATCCAGTAACACACCTCTGCTTCACATAGGGTGCAGAAAAACATGCCTTCTTCACTCGAATGCTGTTCTGAGCATTGATCATCTGAGTAAAAGTATCTTTTGCATAAGCAAGAAACTGGGGTGCATATCAAGCACAGAACTCTGGCAAATGCAGAGTGAGAAGGTGAATGCTTTCCTTCGAAAATATTGCTTAGTTTTTCACTGTTATGCACAGCGCTGCAACTATCGCTTAATGACTTTCCTTCTGAATGTGCTGGTGCTTGCTTTCCGCTTCCTGATTTTGAGGCCATTCTCGTTTTAAAAATGCCTGGATCACCAGGATCTGCTGCCGCACACCATACATATAACATAACAACAGAAGTGATCTGCAAAAGGGTTCATCTTGGTCACTTAACAAACAGTTAAAGCAGAAGAATCTTTTTATGGAATGACTCCTTCAGTCTGTGAAAACAAAAATCAACATCAATAATCTTAAGGTTTTATCAAAGTTCAGAGGTAATAACATTGCATAGATTAATCTGTTTATCATAGGAGTTTTCGTCGCCGATCATCCAATTTAGTGCAAAAACGACAGTTTCTGAGATTCAGCCACAGGAGTGACAGATTGGAACTGCTGCACCATAGGCATTTTGAATGCTCCAGGCGAACAGAAAACATGATCCTTTCCACTCGTATAATGCATTTCTCAGAAATCTACTCTACATACTAACCGACCAGCATGATTTGCACAGATACAAAAAAACTTTTTTTTTAAAAAAAAAGATAATACCGAAGTCTTGCAGATCTAGCAGCTTTAAACGAGGGTCAGGCAAGAGGACCAAGTGAGCAGAGGGGGGGCGAAGAAGCAGGTCCTCACCAATGGGGTATAGAGGCCCATGACCACATACTGAACCTCATCTCCGCCCACAAACGGCACGAAGAAGACATAGAAGGCGAAACCCTGGGCCAAGAACACCGCTATCGCCACCACCTGAGCCGCTTGAACGCATCAACAACAGGGAAGCAAACAAATTTACTGTTGCATCAGCAAGGAAAATACCATGGTTAAAAAAAAATAAAAATCCCAAGCAGTGGTGAAATGTACCTGGAGAGGGTGGTAAGGCAGCTGCCACCCATGCCACCTCATAGCGAAGGATGAAGAAAGAAGCCCACTTCAGAAATCAACGGTGTTAAAGGGAAGAAATGGCGGCGCTCCGCGCTCGGAGCTAATAAGCAACAGCCAGGGCTTCCCCCCTCCTGCCCTTTCGGCTCGGTAGGTATTAGTACAAATTTACAATGTGAGTGCTGTGGCAAATAGTGGTGGATTAAGAAAAATCATTAAATCGAGAGATATGTGCCTATGCTTTACTGGTTCTCTGGGCTGGGCTGCTGCCTTGATCTCTCTTGCATTGATGAAGTACTGAATGCGAACGAGAAAAGCTGCTTCAGTATTCATTCACTTTAGCAGCAGGGGCAGCAAACAGAGCAGCAGCCATCGCAGAGGCCAGAGGAGAGGGAGATAGGATACCAGGGGGGGATGGGTGCTTGGGGTAGCCGAGCAAGCCGACGAGCCGGATTAATTATTCGGCAAGCCGACGACGAGAGCTTTGTGCCGCCATTTTTTAATAACGCTCCTCCAAAATAATTTTCTTTGTTTTGTAAACGTCGTTAATACACTTGTTGTGTGTTTTATCTTCTGAACTCCATTTCTACCCATGTGGTCGGGTGAGACATCTTCTGTACAAGGATTATGTGCATCCATTGTTTACATATTATTTCAATCAAGCTAGTCAATGATATCAACAAAAAAGAATATAGGGAGCATTACATAATTTCGACACATAATCAGTTGGGCGCCACCTTATGCATGGTTGGCCAGGCTGACCTGACCAAGTTATTAGTAAAGTTGGATGTATGTGTAGTTTTCAATTGGTACGTCAAACTAGACTAGAACCACAAATTTTGGGATCTCTCCTCATAAAACAAAGAAAATAAGATTCTTAAAAATCTGAGGCTTAGCACCTAGGGCCCGTTTGTGTTAGCATTGTGGAGGATACGTACAACACAAAGCTGAAACAGTAAGGTTAGACGTTATAAGCGGATATATTGTGGATTCAAAACAAATATCCTATAGAAGTCTTTCAAAAAAATCCTATACAAGATTGTTATAGTTAAGATTTAGGTTATGGCAGAATCTAAATTCAGATTTATAAATACTGGCACAATTTCGCAGGCATCCTAATCGTGAACTCGATCAACCATCATGTCGCACCATGTAACAAGACTGCGGGAGAGGCAGTCCTACGGTGAAGACATTTGCGTAGGCTAACTCAGATAGAAGGACAATTAGCACGTGAAGGATCAGTACAAATCCGCTTAAAAGGAGAATTTGGTGGCTCGAATGTGTCCAAAGAGGCACCTCGAGTCCTCGACTGTTTGCGGCACGTGCAACGGACTTCTTTTTTTGCTTGCTCGAAAAGTGGACTTCGCGGCGTTCGCGCTGCGGATTGACAGTAAAATAGAATCTCTCTCTCTCCCCGTGACACGGCGGTCTACCGTGTGTCAGGGGGACTGTTTGGTGAGTGGCGCTGCAGCTCCTCTAACATGTTACCGGTCACGTCATTGTAGTAGTATTATTCAAAACTGTAACCTACGGAGCCATATTTTTCAGCTTTGACCGCTCCCCTAGTGTAGAGTGAACAGTACACTCCACCGATAAAAAGAGTGAACAGTACACACATCGTTAAATTGCAGAAGAGCTGGAGTCGAATCGGCACTCGCCAAAGAGGCCCTAAAGGTGCAGCTCCCCGCTGCATCCGCCCTTGGCCGTCTATGAGAATTTGAAGCCCTTGTGTGTGGAATGCGAAACAGAGCTCTACAAGTTCGCAACATGGGCAAAAAAAAAAAAAAAGGTTGCAATGTTGAGCAAAAGCCAAACGACCATTATCACCTCAGCTATGGAAATATTCTCATGATGAATCAAGAAATAGAAATCCCATATTGTTAAAGCTGATCAAATATATTGAAATATTTTGCAAAGTAAAAATGCGTAGAAATTTTTTTTTGTTATACCTTAGGAAAACAGAGTGAACAAAACCCAAAGTGTCACTCTTTTTTGAACCAAAAGAGTAGTAACTTCGAGGTCTTTTATTGCGGCTGATAGAATGAAATATATATATATAAGGATATTAGCATCATGAATTGGAAATATATATAAGGATATGAGCCTGATAGAATGAAATATATATAAGGATATTAACCTTTTCTTTCCTCCTCTATCTCTTTCTACTGTTGAGTTTTGCTTGAAATCACCAGGCTCATGGGCGCATGGGCCTCATTTTGACAAGTTGTAAACATTAAAGCCCAATATTGGGTCTACAAGGCCCATACCTCTTTAGTCGGTTTTTTTTCGACTTGTTCTTCATTAGCAGCCAACAAAAAGAGCTAAAGTCCATCAATAGCTTCTAATTGACATATTACGCCAATGCGCGGTGAACGCCAGAACCGATAGGAGAAGATACTCGCAGACTTAGAAGATACAAGAGATCTTATACCAAAACTCTAGATGAATGGCTCCCAACCACATTATTGTATTAAATAACGTGAGTAGTAGTAGGAAATTTCACCCTTTGAGGTCTATCTTTGAAACTTGTTAGGGTGGGCCACCAAGAGCAAAGCGAAAAATGGGCGAAATCGGTATTATTGTAGGGTGCTACATTGCTAAAAATAGTTGCTGGGTTGAATAATCTTAGGGTGGTCCACGGCCCACCCGTGCGACCCACATATATTACAAATTATATAACCTTCATATATTATAAATTGTTGCTCTTATGTCATTTTGTAGAATCATACTAAATGGCAGCATTATTGGATAAGTAATGGCTCAGCCGGTCTATGGGCCAGATTGTGGAAACAGTAGAAATACTAGGACACATGACACAGCAAGAGATAAGCACTGCATTACACTTTAATGTGGGAGCGCTGATGTGTGCTTATATCCTGCTGCATTTGGTTGCTATTCGCGCGATATGTCCGCTTCCCACCACCGGCGGGTCCGTCGGGCCACAGGCCGTTAATCCATAGCCGATTCGGAAGTCGGAAGCCTGCCTAATCGAAGCAGGAGATGAAGTCGGGAACGAGACCACCGAGTCCGAGTACCGGTCGGCCACATCACCGAATCGGTCGACTGATGCAAAGCATAGCCGCCATAAAGGGCGAAGCCACCCTGCGTTTCTCCTGCACATCGAACTAGAGCAAGCGCGCGTAGCCAACCAACGCAAGACAAGACCAAGAAAGTTGAAGAAGCAACCATGGCGATCGGCACCGGGGAGAAGATGCTTCCCCTACCGGCGCTGATCGTCTCGTGCCTCGCCGTACGTCCTGCTGCTGCTGCTGCAGCCGTGCGCTGCGGCACGCCCCGTTCCCGAGACGACAGGCGCCACCATCGACGGCAGCCGGAGCCAGCACCTAAACCTGAGAGGCGGATCGCTGCTGCGCGGCCCCGAGAGCGTCGCGTTCGACGGCGACGGAGCCGGCCCATACAGCGGCGTCTCGGACGGCCGCGTCCTCAAGTGGAACGGCGGCGACGAGCGCGGCGGCTGGTCGACCTACGCGTACACCCCCGGGTACGACTTCAAAGCCTGCACCGCGTCCAGGCGCCGCCCGGCCGAGGTCACCGAGAGCAGGTGCGGCCGGCCGCTCGGCCTGCGCTTCCACCACAAGTCTGTTGGGGATCGGCACCGGCGCTAAATGGCGAGAGCCTCTAGAGGCGCCGCATTTTCATCATTATGACTAAATCTTGGCCAGATGATTGTGACAGGCGTGCAGGTACTTCCGTTAACGAGGAGGCAAGCAAAGGGCGTTAATGGCGAGGGACCCTCGACCCCCTCGCTATTTATCAAACCAAAGAGCTGGGAGCAAGAAAGCCGAGGGCTGCAAAAGTCGAAGGATCCACGTGTCAACTAAGGACGTCAGCAAGTTAGGGTTAGGTTTCAAGAAACCGCCTTAGAAGTGCATTACTATTTGTACCCTTATGTCATTTATGTACAGCATATTCGAGGTATATAGTTGGTAGGTTAAGGGTATTTTGGTCAGCATAAAATGACCCTTAGCCTTCCCTATAAATACCCGCCTACGGGCTCACTGTAACGGGACGGAATTTGGAGAGAGAAACCACTTGTAATGAAATGCTGTTCCGTTCCCTCTTGAACTTCCTCGTTGGCTTCCGCCTTTTCTGTTGAGCTGTGTTCGGGAGTTCCCTCCGATAATGAGAAATTCCCAACATTGGCGCTCACCGTTTGTGCTGCTCGATAAAACCACCCGCGATGCCACATAGAAAGAAAAGAGCAACAACCTTTAGCACCACATCAAGCCTGATTTTGCCGGTATTAGAAGACGAAGTTCTTCCTCCCAATCCGGCATTTTCAGAAGAAGAGATCCGTTGGGAAGCCGTCAGAAGCAAGCAAATGGCTCAAGAAACAAATCACATGTCGGAAACCGCGGAGGCTAGCCGCGCCGCTGGTTTACCACAAGCTGCCCAAGACACTACCGCTGCAATTTTCAAGTCCCTCCCTTTCAATGAGGGAGAAGCTGAAAAGTTGAATCAGGTCAAAGCAGGCAAAAGGAAAGCCGAGCAACCACCCCTCCGCGATCCAGTCGAAAGTGACCCCGAAGATGAAGAAATTGAGAAGCAAAAGCGAGAGCTCCTTGCTCTTCAGAAGTTCAACAAAAGACTGAAGCAAACGAAAGAAAAGATCATGTCCATTGAGAAAGCAAAGGAAAGAGAAAGGATCAGGCAACAGATAGAACAGGCGAGGGCTAGCATTGCCGAGCTAGAAAGAGAACTGGATGAAATGGCGAGTGCCACCGGCCAAAACAGCGAAACCAGAAGAGAGCAGCAATTAAGGTCCCCGGACTTTGAAGCGGACACTAATGGCGAGGAGCAACACAGAGCCATAAACCCTTACCGCCAGACGATGCCATTCATCAGTAAAGTCGACAAGAATTCACCTTTGTCCGAAGGCCTTCAGTTAACTCCCTGGCCAGCAACTTATAAGCCCATTTCAGTGTCGAAGTACAACGGGTCTACGGATCCAAGACAATTCCTCATGTCTTTCGAAGCCGCAGTTGCATCAGCCGGTGGAGACGACTCTGTATTGGCGAAGACCTTTGTCACCGCCATCGAACATCAAGCACTTGAATGGTACTCCAGATTGAGGCCTGGATCAATATATTCATGGGAAAATTTGAGGGACAAATTGACCACCAACTTCCAAGGTTTCCACAGAACCTCCATATCAGCGAATGAACTCAGAGCATGCACTCAGCAAGAGAAAGAGCCGTTGCAAGATTATTTCCAGAGATTTGTCAAGTTAAAAGCTCGAGCGGACGATATTCCTGATCAGATCGTCATTGATGCAGCAATTGGCGGCTTAAGGGCGGGCCCATGTGCCACCCATTTCTCAATGAATCGACCCTCATCTCTAGAGGAGCTCTTTTCAACGGCAGATCAGTTTTGCAGGGCCGACAATGATCACAGAAGAAGACTGGAGCAACAAAACGCCCAAAGACAGGCAAAAAGAAATCAAACAAACCCGAGGCAGCAAGAGTGGTACTCATCCAGAAGGCAGAACAATAGCCAGAATCACAATAACAACCTCGTCAATCACATTGACACGCAAGAAGAAAAAGGCGACAGCTCTGAGCCTCACGGCAATTATCACCAGAGAGGAGGAAGAAATGGTCGGTCCAGGGGAAGAGGCCGCGGCAATTCGCACAATGCGTGAAGTGAGAAAAAACCATACTGTATATTTCATGGGCTAGACAAGGGTCATAATTCCAAAGATTGTCCAGAAACCAAGGATGCAATGGAAAGAATGAAAGCCAAAGAGCAACGAGTTGACACCCAAAGAACAATCAATCATACCTCCACCACCAATACCTGGCACACCTCGCCTTTTGGCGCATCGTACCCTTTCCAATATTTCCCGAACTCCTACTCGCCCAACCATCATTTCCCAAACCATTATCATTCACCCTCACCCCCACCGCCTCCGCATATTCAACACATGGCGTCTCCTCAGACAAGCTCATACACCCCGCAAATACAACAACCCAGAATAACTGCCTCCAAAGAACCACCACTGCCACCACCACCACCTTTCCCAAAAACAACAAACCAAAACAACCCCACCTCCCAAAGTCTACCATCATACGGAGTGATACTGCCAATTACCGGCGGATCATCTTCCGAGTTTGAAAACAAGAAACAAAGGCGGCAATATTTCCGAGCGGTAAACGCCGTCTGCAATGGCCCCATCATTAAATCGCGATGGTCTCACATTCCTATCACATTCACCGAAGCCGATCTAAACCTTCGATGTTATCCCCACACAGATGCCATGGTTATCCAAGCCAATACTTACGGGTGGTCAGTAACAAAAATCCTAGTCGATAACGGAAGTTCAGCCGATATCCTTTTCAAGAGAACTTTCGATCAACTGAACTTAGACCCATCTTTGCTTCAGCCATCAGAATACCCCTTGTATGGTTTTGGCGGAAAAGAAGTTCGTGCAATCGGAAAAATAAGTCTTCCAGTATCTTTCGGCACCTTGGAAAATGCAAGAACAGAACACATCACTTTTGATGTGGTGGACATGCCTTACCGTTACAATGTAATCTTTGGTCGTGGTGTCCTCAATACTTTCGAGGCGGTATTGCACAGCGCCTATTTGTGTATAAAAATGCCGGCACACAAAGAAGTGATCACAGTTTTCAGCGACCAGCAGGAAGCCAGAAATATCGAGAGGGCAGCTGCTCCCGGACAAAAGAATGTGCATTACCTGTACGCACATCCCAATGTTCACGTCCTTTACCCGGCATCAAAGAAACCCGGCAAAGAAGTTATACAACAGGAAAAAGAAATGGACAAAGAAGTCCAGGCAATCCAACCCAAAGAAGAAACAAAAAGAGTGCTGTTGGACAAGCACGTTCTGGGGCAGGAAGTAATAATAGCCAGTGGAATGGCGAAGGACATTGAGAAATCCTTCATTCAGTTCCTCCGCAAAAACAAAGATGTCTTCGCTTGGTCCGCGAGCGATCTCAAGGGCGTGAGCAGGGATTTAATAGAACATAGATTGAGAATCGACAAATCAGTAAGGCCGAAAAAGCAGAAGCTCCGCAAAATGTCAGATGACAGAGTTGAAGCAGTAAAAGCCAAAGTGCAAAGATTGCTCGACGCAAATGTTATTCGAGAGGTCAAATATCCAACTTGGCTCGCCAATACCGTCCCAGTCAAGAAAAAGAACGGGAAATGGCGTATGTGCATTGATTTCACAGATCTCAACAAAGCATGTCCCAAGGACGATTTCCCCCTGCCCAGAATTCACAAGATTGTCGACGCAGCTGCTTGCTCTGAGCTTTTGTCTTTGTTAGATTGTTTCTCCGGCTACCACCAAATTTTCATGTTCAGAGAGGATGAAGAAAAAGCAAGTTTCAGTACACCATTTGGAACATACTGTTTTATCAGAATGCCGGAGGGTCTGAAAAATGCCGGACCTACCTTTTGCAGAATGACAGCTGCCGCTTTTGAGGATCAGTTGGGAAGAAACTTGTCAACCTATGTCGACGACATAGTTGTAAAGAGCACCAAAAAAGAGGATCACATCTCCGACCTCGCTGAGACCTTCTCCAATTTAAGAAAGGCAAATCTGAAACTCAACCCTGAAAAATGTGTCTTCGGCATTCAGAAAGGAAAAGTGTTGGGATGTTTAGTTTCAGTCAAAGGTATCGAAGCCAACCCGGACAAGATAAATGCAATCATCAATATGCGAGAGCCAAGATGCTTAAAAGACGTACAAAAACTCACCGGCAGAATCGCAGCACTCAACAGGTTCATTTCAAGGTCAGCCGAAAGAAGCCTCCCTTTCTTTAAAGTCCTCAGAAGCGCCTCCAATTTTCAATGGGGCATTGAACAAAGCAAAGCCTTCGAAGAGCTCAAAAACTACCTCAAAGAGATGACAGCTTTTGCAAGCCCGGAGCAACACGAAACTCTCCTGATGTATGTATCAGCATCACACTCGGCTGTTTGTGTAGCTCTCGTGCAAGAACAACAAATGGAAAAAAAGGGGAAGCCCGTCAAAATCCAAGTACCAATATACTATGTGTCTGAAGCATTGTCCGGCTCCAAAAGATTTTATTCAGAATTGGAAAAGATAGCATATGCCGTTTTGATGGCATCAAGAAAACTGAGGCATTATTTCGAGGCCCACACCATCAGGGTCTTGACAAATCAACCACTCAACGACATGTTCAGAAACCGCGAAGCATCGGGCAGAATCACTAAATGGGCTTTGGAATTATCAGAGCATATGGTCGACTTCGAGGCCAGAAGCGCCGCAAATTCTCAAGTCCTTGCGGACTTCATCGCAGATTGGACAGAGCCCTCGACTTATACCGAGGGGCCTGTCTTTGAAACACCTTGGGAAATACATTGTGACGGAGCATGGTGTCACCTGGGCGCAGGAGCCGCCGCTATTTTAACCTCTCCCTCCGGCATTAAGCTCAAGTACGCAGTGAGGCTGCAGTTTAACACCGAAACAGACAGGTGCACCAACAATGTTGCCGAATATGAGGGTTTGCTTCTCGCCCTAAGGAAACTTAGGGCCCTCGGTGTCAAGACATGCATCATCAAAACCGACTCTCAAGTAATTGCCGGGCACATTGACAAAACTTACAAAGCCAGAGACGAGCTGCTAGCAAAATACCTGGACCAGGCCAGAAACCAGGAAAAGTACTTCAAAGGTTTCACTTGCCAGTATGTCGACAGAAACCTAAACGGCGAAGCCGATCAGTTGGCAAAGGCAGTGTTGGCGGTCGTTAAACCATGTTTTGACCGCCACCCTACCGGTAAATAAATACATAACACCAAGATTTTGTGCATAGTAGATAGGAATAATGCTACTCCACAAGTTTTGGTGAATATTTGGATGCAGGAGTGAATAATGGAGAAAAGTGGGCCCAGTCAGGGAAATTCCCTGGCCGGCCGGCCCCACCCTAGGCCGGCCGGCCTCAACTGGTGGCCACAGGCCCCAGGCTTCCTCCAGTGGGCTGGAAAATAATCTTCAACGCACAATTCAAGCCCAGCTCGGCAGGATTCCACCGACATTCTAGAAGGTGGGCCATTTGGGCCTTTACTTGGCCCTCAATCCAATTCTGCCGACCCCAGCAAGGAACGACCTTCAGACCGCCTTCAGGGAGTGATCTGAAGCGTCCAGGAGCAAGACGGTGGCCAACCGACCGAAGGGACGGCCGGCCGGCCACCCCCCAAGGCCGGCCGGCCGACTTTGTCGCCACCGCCTCTCCAAAGTCGGCCAGGGTGCTCCCACCGCCTTCACAAGCTATAAATTGGACCCCTCGGCCTCCGAAGCAACTCGCACCATCACACTTCATCCAAGTGTTCATTAGTTTAGTTGAATAGTAGCTTTGGGAGTTAGAGTAGAGTAGAGTAGAGTGAGAGCTCTCTCGGGCTTCCAGAGTATTCTCGGAGTTCGGTATAGTTCTTTGTATCCTTACTCTTTTGAGATATTATTTTATTTATTATATAATTAGTTTTATCTTTATTTATTTATTTTAGTAGTTCTTTTCTATTTAGTTTATTTATTCGTTAAGTAAGTGCTCGTAGAAGTCTTGTTGTGGGATTCGTGATTGTTGGAATAGCGAGTACGAGAGAGTGCCGTCGTCGAAGATGACGTCGTGTGAAATCTGTGCTTGTTCATTCTTAGATAGGACTGCTCCGTTGATCAAGAGTAGCTCCTCTAGGCGGGTTGTAAGCATGGCGCTTAGAACTTGGCCTATGCACATTTGGCACCCAACCCCACGGAGGATGGTAGCCGCGAGTGTATGTGACAGCTGCACCGGTCTCTGTAATCCACCACGTCCGGGTTGGACTCAGCAGGGTCTTAATTATAGCATACGGTTCCCTAGGTTTGAACTAGCATCATCGGTTAACCTAGCACGTGTGTGCCCCGAAACGACATGACTTGTATGTGTATGAGCTTAGCTAGAGTAAATAACCTTTGTAGACTTGACTGCTAGAAAAGTAAATAATAAATAAACATACAGGTAGCCTTAACTCTATCTCGTTGCTCTCCCAAATGTATACTACGATTTATTTATTTTTACCTTGGATTTGAGGATGTGTGTGCCACCCATATCTATCATGCCTATCTTACCCCCGTCTCAAGTATAGTTGATACATTATTTCTTTCTCCAAATTATCCAATGCATAGCTATTATTCAGCTCCCTTTTGCTCTACTTCCCTGCGGAATATAAATACGATAACCCTGGAATACTCCAAGGTGAAATGCTACAATGGTGATCCGTGCGCTTGCGGAATTAATGAATTTAATTTTATCGCATAAGAACCGCCAACAAGCATTTCTGGCGCCGTTGCCGGGGAAGTAGCAGCTAGGAACTGAATAAATGCATTGAAGTTTGTGAGAAGAATAATTATCACTTACTTTTGCGGGCTTACCTTGTCCTGTCTTTCTTTGTTGTGGAAATTTGAAACAGGACTGTGCATGACTGGTTTCGACCTACCAGAAAACTTCCACTCAGATCCAGAGCAGTTCTTGAGGAAAGTTCGAGCGAAACTCACCAAACAGATCCGCAAGAACGCTCTGGCTCTCGAATCGTCTCCTCCACCGGTTGTCAGGGCCTCTTCAACGAACAACACCATGGCCGACCCCGTTGTCGAGAAGACGATCAATGACTTCTCCGCGCCGACTACGGAGAACATCCGCATGGGTCCCAACCCGCGCATCACCAACAAGGACTACGAGCTCAAGCCAGCCTTGATCAACATGATCTTGGCTAGTCCTTTCTGTGGGAAGCCGTCGGAGGATGCAAATGCTCACCTCCAAAGGTTCCTGATGACGTGCAACACTTTCGTCATAAAGGATGCACCTCAGGACGCCATCCAACTACAGCTTTTCCCATTCTCTCTGTTGGGGAAGGCTCTTCAGTGGTTCTACGCGAACCAAGAGTCCCTCGATACGTGGACGGCATGCTCCAATGCCTTCCTCGCCAAGTTCTTCCCGCCGGGCAAGACGACTGCCCTGCGGAACAAGATATCGGGCTTCCAACAGCTCGCAGATGAGTCGGCCGCGGAAGCCTGGGACAGGATGCAGGAGTACGTTCTCTCATGCCCACACCATGGCATGGAGGAATGGCTCCTCATACAGAGTTTCTACCACGGTTTGAGGCCGTCCGCTCGAGAGCACCTCGACGCCGCAGCGGGCGGCTCCTTCTTCTCCCTTAGCGTGAAGAACGCTAAGAAGTTGATTGAGAAGGTGGCGGCCAACCAGACTCATGGTGAACGCCAAGCGGCGAGCACCAAGACCCGTGGAGTGCACCAAGTAGAGACGATGGACATGCTCGCCATCAAGCTCGATCAGCTACTCCGCAAGGTGGAGTCTCCACAGGACCTGCAAGCTGCAGATTCCCGCATGACATGTGAGGAATGCGGCAGCATTGGGCATATGGGCATCAATTGCCCAAATGCGAGAGAGGAATGCAATTTCCTCAACAATGGCAATGGGTACCGCTCCCAGAACAACTACGGCTGGAACTCCAGGCCAGACCTCTCCTTCAACAAGAATCAGGGAGGTAACAATGGTAATCTTTCCCGTTATGAGCCCTCTATCAAGGATCTAGTTCTCGGCCAGGTCAAGATCAATGACAGCATTAGTAAGAAATTTCTTACTACCGACAAGGCTTTAGAGAGCATAGATGCCAAGCTAGAGTCGTTCAGCACTGCTCTGCAGAATCAGCTAAGCCATAACAAGATGCTAGAAACGCAAATTACGCAAATAGCTTCAGCTGTGCAGTCTCCTCGTGCGGGTAAACTTCCTGGGCAACCAGAAGTTAATCCCAAGGAGAGTGTGAATGCAATAACCATCAGGTGTGAAGAGAGCGACTTGGATGCCGCACTCCCCAAGGATGTGATCAGAAAAGATCCCGGATGGCCAACCATTCCGTGTTTGGTCAACGACCGTTGTTTCGCTCGGGCACTATGTGACTTAGGGGCGAGCGTGAGCATCATGCCGAAGGCGATGTACGATGGGTTAAACCATCCATTATCCCCAACGACCATGAAGCTCCAGCTTGCAGACGGGTCACTACGCCTGCCCTTGGGGATTGTCGAAGAAGTTCCCGTGCAGATCAGAAATCTCTTCGTCCCCGTTGACTTTGTTGTGCTGGATATGGAAGTAGATGACAAGGCTCCTCTCATCCTTGGGAGGCCGTTCTTGAGCACCACCAACGCCAACATCGACGTGGGGGCAGGAGAGATCCACTTGGACTTCAACGGCAGGGAAGAAACGTTCAACTTCAAGCCTAAAGTTGAGCAATGCAAGCAAGTACGGGTCATATATGGAAAGGACCCAAGGAGAGTGGAGAAGATTGAGATTACTCCACCCATGCCACAGCCAGACAAGCTCATTTCATACATGGGAGACTATCTGGCAAGAGAGAATGCAAGAAGGCCAGCTAATTTTTGGAGGACTCCAAGGAGGATGCCTCAGCCGCCAAACACACCTCAAGCCCCTCTTACTCCTCTGCAAGAAGGAGTAGGCGAGTCACAATCGCCTAAGAAGAGGAGAGCGAGGCGCTCAAGGAAAAAGAAGGCAGCTACGGTATCGACCGACGAGAGTACAACAAAGGCGCCTAATGAAGAAAAGGTCGCCGCCACCAACACAAAGAAGACAACCAAGATGTGGCGGAAGAAAGAAGGAACCTCTACCTCGTCAGATTCTCCAGCGAGCGAGGTCCAAAAGAGTTGAAAAGACATGGAGAACGTCTAGCTCAAAAGACGTAAAACTGAGAGCCCTCCGATTGGGGAGGCCATCCCAATCGTTATCCTAGCTAGGCCTAGCACTTGTTTTTCTTTTCATAAATCATAAAAACAAAATAAAAATTTGAAAAAAATTTAAAAACAACAAAAATAATAGGATTCCCGGTGATGTCCATTAGGGGCTAGCCACTTGTATCATCCTCACTCTTTTTTGCAGGTCAAGAAGGAGGAGGAAGAGCCTGAATCAAGCTTAAGTCTTACAAAGACTCAAGCTTGGGGAGGACCCCACAGGTAAGAAGGAGTTCAATACAAGCTCGAGTCTTGCAAAGACTCAAGCTTGGGGAGGACCCCCAGGTAAGTATTCCTAACTTTCTTAATAAATAAATAAACTCCCTGTTTCGAATAAATGCTAGAATCTTGGTGTTATGCTACGCTTAAGGGAAATGATGATCGAGTTACAAATTAGCTTCCCATGTGTCGCATAGATGCAACCTCTACTCCTGACATATGTGTTATTTTTACTTGAGCATGATCACATCATGAGTCTTGCTTATTTCCGTGGGTTGCATTTGTTACACCAAGTCTGAGCATTGTGGATTGTGATATGGCATGATTAGGACTTGTTGCAATTTCTTAGTATGGTTTCATCCAGAGAGTTTTTCTTGAATTGCTGCAAGTACCTAAAACCTTCTGTTTTGGCACACTTCTCTTAGTGTGAGGATTTATTTACCTACCAGAGCCATATCATAATATTCGAAACAGCCCCACTCATAGCCATTTGTTTATGCATTGAGTTTTGTTAAGGTTTGATGTACTCTTGAAACTAAGCACTCCTAATTTTGGTCATAATTCCTTCGCGTGTGTTTTCGAAATTTCTCTCCACCAAATAAAAAGGGGAATATTTGGATAAATCAACCAAACATTTTTCAGAGTTTGCAAAACTTTTGGTCCATCTAAATGCTCAAGAATATTTCAAAATGTTTCATTGAACCATTCAAAATTTATGGCCCCTTGCACCATGGAGTAGTCAAAAAAAAAAAAAACTCCATGGTTGCATGACAAAAGTCAATGGCTATATGGTTCTTATCATAAACATCTTGAGCAAAATAAAGGACCAATGTTTTTCAAAACCCCCTTCCATAAGTGTGAGTTCATTTTCTCCCCCTCCATCACATCATTTCCTATGACCAAAATAAATGGAGTTGCTATGTTGATTGAGACTCATTCTTTAGCTTTACAATATATGCATGACATTTGTGCATTCCTTACCAAGCTCCACATACAAAGCCTCATTTGGTAGAAGGTAGGATGAGTGAAGCTTGTAGGAATAGAACTCACATCGGAGTGGTAAGAGAAGTGCCACCCAAAACGAAGGAGAATTTTTGCACCTTGCAGCACATAAAAACTCTGGATGCATACCTGCTAGAATTGTGTACTTGTCCGAAAATGCCGTTCTAGTCTTCAATGCTGCATGACAAGGTGTGACATATAAGCCCCACGATTTTTGCAACACTCATGAATATTTTGTGCTCTCGTAAACTTACCACTGTTTAGGGAGTATGTTGTTGCATCTTTATTACCCATGGGGCGCTTCTTTGTAACTCCTGATCCGCCGGTACCCTGAGTTGAGTTTGCTCGGGACGAGCAAAGTTTAAGCTTGGGGAGGTTGTTGGCGGTCGTTAAACCATGTTTTGACCGCCACCCTACCGGTAAATAAATACATAACACCAAGATTTTGTGCATAGTAGATAGGAATAATGCTACTCCACAAGTTTTGGTGAATATTTGGATGCAGGAGTGAATAATGGAGAAAAGTGGGCCCAGCAGGGAAATTCCCTGGCCGGCCGGCCCCACCCTAGGCCGGCCGGCCCCACCTGGTGGCCACAGGCCCCAGGCTTCCTCCAGTGGGCTGGAAAATAATCTTCAACGCACAATTCAAGCCCAGCTCGGCAGGATTCCACCGACATTCTAGAAGGTGGGCCATTTGGGCCTTTACTTGGCCCTCACTCCAATTCTGCCGACCCCAGCAAGAACCGACCTTCAGACCGCCTTCAGGAGTGATCTGGAGCGTCCAGGAGCAAGACGGTGGCCAACCGCCCGAAGGACGGCCGGCCGGCCACCCCCCAGGCCGGCCGGCCGACTTTGTCGCCACCGCCTCTCCAAAGTCGGCCAGGGTGCTCCACCGCCTTCACAAGCTATAAATTGGACCCCTCGGCCTCCGAAGCAACTCGCACCATCACACTTCATCCAAGTGTTCATTAGTTTAGTTGAGTAGTAGCTTTGGGAGTTAGAGTAGAGTAGAGTAGAGTGAGAGCTCTCTCGGGCTTCCGGAGTATTCTCGGAGTTCGGTATAGTTCTTTGTATCTTACTCTTGAGATATTATTTTATTTATTATATAATTTGTTTTATCTTTATTTATTTATTTTAGTAGTTCTTTTCTATTTAGTTTATTTATTCGTTAAGTAAGTGCTCGTAGAAGTCTTGTTGTGGGATTCGTGATTGTTGGAATAGCGAGTACGAGAGAGTGCCGTCGTCGGAGATGACGTCGTGTGAAATCTGTGCTTGTTCATTCTTAGATAGGACTGCTCCGTTGATCAAGAGTAGCTCCTCTAGGCGGGTTGTAAGCATGGCGCTTAGAACTTGGCCTATGCACGTTTGGCACCCAACCCCACGGAGGATGGTAGCCGCGAGTGTATGTGACAGCTGCACCGGTCTCTGTAATCCACCACGTCCGGGTTGGACTCAGCAGGGTCTTAATTATAGCATACGGTTCCCTAGGTTTGAACTAGCATCATCGGTTAACCTAGCACGTGTGTGCCCCGAAACGACATGACTTGTATGTGTATGAGCTTAGCTAGAGTAAATAACCTTTGTAGACTTGACTGCTAGAAAAGTAAATAATAGATAAACATACAGGTAGCCTTAACTCTATCTCGTTGCTCTCCCAAATGTATACTACGATTTATTTATTTTTACCTTGGATTTGAGGATGTGTGTGCCACCCATATCTATCATGCCTATCTTACCCCCGTCTCAAGTATAGTTGATACATTATTTCTTTCTCCAAATTATCCAATGCATAGCTATTATTCAGCTCCCTTTTGCTCTACTTCCCTGCGGAAATATAAATACGATAACCCTGGAATACTCCAAGGTGAAATGCTACAATGGTGATCCGTGCGCTTGCGGAATTAATGAATTTAATTTTATCGCATAAGAACCGCCAACAGGCAGCAGCCAAAAAAGAGCCCTTACCGCCTGATGTTTTCTTCGAGACCTTGACCAACCCCTCGGTTAAAACGCTGGAGAAAGAACCCAAGCTCATACACGCAATATCAAGCCAAAGATTGGTGAGCACCCATTTGCGCATACCTCAGAGGTCACTATGAGCCTAAAACTGAAGTCGAAGTAAAGAGATGAGGGCCAGGGCGAGGAACTATCTTTTCATCAACGGGGAATTGTACAAGTCCGGCACCTGCACACCACTACTGAAGTGCATATGCAGAGAAGAAGGAAGTAAACTTCTTCGTGAAATTCACGAGGGAATTTGCGGTGCACACATTGGCAGCAGAAGCCTGGTCGGGAAAGCTTTTCGCCAAGGTTTTTACTGGCCCTCGGCATTGCAAGACGCCATGCACTTAGTAAAAACCTGTGACGCTTGCCAAAAATTCTCAAACAAGATCAGCAACCCAGCCCAAGTAGTGCAGTTAATTCAACCAGTCTGGCCACTCCAGAGATGGGGAATCGACATCGTCGGACCACTGCCAGCAGCAAGCGGGAATTACACTCATACTGTAGTTGCTCTCGACTATTTCACCAAATGGATTGAAGCCAAGCCGCTAATCAACATCACAGGGGCAGCAATCCAAAAGTTCTTTTGGCAAAACATTGTTTGCAGATTCGGAGTGCCCGCCGAAATTACGGTGGACAATGAAAAGTAATTTGACAATCAGGAATTCAGAGAATTCTGCCACTCAATCGGTACCAGGCTCAATTTTGCTTCAGTATACCACCCTCAGTCCAATGGCGCCGTGGAAAACGCGAACAAGCAAATTTTCGAAGCCATCAAGAAATGCCTAGAGGGGCAGAAGAAAGGCAAATGGATGGAAGAGCTTCCCAAAGTAATATGGTCGCATAACACCACTGTATCAAGAACAACCAAGTTCACCCCTTTCAGGCTCTTATACGGGGCGGAGGCAATGTCGCCGGAGGAAGTAAAAAGATGGAGCCTAAGGTGCGCTCACGCTCGAAATTTTGAGTTCGATGCTCTGTCCAAGGACATGTCAGAACTAGACAGAGATCAAGCTGTCTTTAACCTGGAGAAATATCAGGACGAAACAAGAAAATGGCGAGATGTCAAAGTAGTTCCGAGATCATTCAAGGAAGGAGACTTGGTCTTATTGCGAAGCCCAAGGACAGAAAATTCGGGCAAGTTAAACCCGAAGTGGCAAGGTGTTGACGGCTCTTAGACCCAATATTTACCCGTCAACTAGCTGCGCTTTTTATAATAAAACAATCACCAAAAGTAGACTTAGGTCTTTAAACTAATGATTTCCACAAGTCTTGGTGAATTTGTGAGTGCAGCTGCAATTTATAGGAAAACGGGGAAAAGGAAGCATAAAAGGCCCAAGTTGGAAACACCAATTTTCCCCGGAATAAAGAATTCCTCTCTTGAAGCCCAAAATTCAAATATCCTGGCTTCAACTCCACCCACAGCAGGTGGATTAGAGGACAACACAGCCCAGAGAAGCAGCACAAGGAAGACCAGGCCCAGAGGGGCCCACCAGGGGTCGGCCGACCCCAAACCCTAGGTCGGCCGACCTGTGGTGGAGGCCCCCCTGGCCCATCTTGTTACGTCGGTTCGCCACCGCCTTCCAGAGGTCGGTTCCACCTGCAATCAATGCCACCGACCTAAGGAACCGCCTCAAGTTGCCGACCTTCTTGGGCTATAAATAAAGGGGTACCCCCTCCTCCAAAACACATCACAAGACACAAGTCATTCCACTCCCATCCAGGCCAAGGGCCTCTTGTACAGTAGTAGAATAGAGGAGAGGGCAAGGATCAAGGAGAGGGATAGCTCCCTTTGGTTATTTCCTTATCTTGTACCCTTGGCGGATATTTATCTTATTAATAGTTCATTGTTCGTTCTTCGTTCGTTCGTCGTTCGATCATCGTTCTTCGTTCGTTCTTCGTTCGTTCGTCGTTCGTTCATCGTTCGTCGTTCGTTCTTAGTTCGTTCATCGTTCGTCGTTCGTTCGTCGTTCGTAGAACGATCGTTGTTCTTATTCGTAAGATTAGTATTCGTGGTGTTATTGATCTAGCGAGCTTTACATACTAGTCGTTATTCTTGTTATACTTGTTTACGGGATCATCGCTCCGCGAGGGGTGCTCTAGCCTTCCAGATTGGTACCAGGACCGGGGTTAGAGTAGTAATCGACGGCATAGACGTGGTGTCTAGGCTAGAGATTACCTTTGTTTGCAGCGTGCCCCACGGTTTGTAGAGGTAGGCGGCAGGTGGTGACAGCCCTGTCCGTCCCTTGTAATCCTCCACGTTCGGGTTCGTCGTAGAGCTACAGGCTGGCGTGACTTGGCAGACCAGGTCTATACCAGTGCCCGAAGTAAACGAGTAGAACTTGAGAGCGATCGTCCTGCGGGACAGCTAGATCTTTATTCATCCTCTCGATCCTATACTACTGCCATTCTTGTGTGTCCTTGGGTAAAACTAACCTTGCTGCAGATTATCACCGTTTCTTGAGGAAAACAAATACGATACCTTGGAATACTCCCGGGTGAAGTGCTACAACGGTATTCCGTGCGCTTGCGGATTTATTCGTGGTGTAAGAAATACCAACAAGCATTTCTGGCGCCGTTGCCGGGGAGCGGTTGCTAATTCTGTAGCGGACCAGGTTTGCCCTCGTAACTTATCTTTACAATTCCCGTTCAATTAAATTAGAAAAGAAAAAAAATTTATACACACATGGAGTCTTCACCTACAATCCAATCTTTTTCCACTCCACGGGGCGAGCTCTTAGAGCCACCATGTTCATCTCAACTCATTGTTTCAACAAGCTATGAGCTCTGCCCCAGTTTTATTTCTTTGATCAAAGGACTTTCTTTCTCTGGTTTTAAAAATGAAAATCCTTTTGAACACTTGCGAGAGTTTGAGCAATTGTGTGCATGCCGATTGATCAATGGCATGACACATGAAACTTTAAAGTGGAAATTGTTTTCCTTCTCTCTCATGGGAAGGCGAAGCAATGGTACACTTACACCGCTAAGAGAGTGAACGGTGATTGGAAAGAATTGCGAGACAAATTTTGTCTAGCATTTTTTCCCGTATCTCGTATCACTGCTCTACGCGCGGAAATAATTAACTTTCGCCAAGAGGAGGAAGAAACCCTTAGTGCGGCATGGATACGGTTCTGTTCATTAACAGATTCCGGTCCAGAGTTATTGCTCCCAGAACCCGTTCTTTTGCAACATTTTTATTCAGGGTTGAGCAAGGACACCGCACTTTATCTTGACACGGCTGCCGGTGGTTCTTTTTCTCATAAGACCATAGCGGAAGCAAAAGATTTGCTAGAAAGAATTGTTGAAAATACACCTTTTTCCGCTGAAATACCCGAGGAGCCGGAGTCAAAAGATGAGGAACTCATTGTGGAAACACAACAAAAGGTGTCTACCTTGGTAGACCCAACATCCGAGTCCTCATCTGATTCCCGAACAATGACAGAGGATGATGAACCTCTAGAGTTCCCATTTGAGTTTGAGGAAGAAATTTTTGAAGATTTTGGAAACACCTCGAACTATTTGTTTCAAAAGAGACCGCCTGTTCCTTTGCCACCTCCCGAACCAATTGAAAAAGAATATCTTGTGGAGACTGTTCGGGAGCTTACTTCAATCATGAGCGATGAATGGTTGAGGGAGAATGAGCTATCCATGGATATCATTCGGCTCTGCCCTCCCTCAACCAACATATGCTGCTCCATCAAAGGAACCAAGGTGAATGCACTCTACAACCCTCTTGTTGGTGCCAATATCCTCTCCGACACATGCGTTGTCAATCTTTGGCAACCGACCATGGACATCAACAAACAACTCCTCAAGCACCCATCAGGCCATATTCTTGAGAGTTTGGGGATTGTCAGAGATGTAACTCTCTATCATGAAGACCTTGAGGTTATCCTGGATTTCTACGTCTTCGAAGTCCCAAACTTCGACATAATGATCGGGCATCCCATAGAAAAATTCCTCATTGATGCCCCATCATTTGGAAACCTCAATTTCACCCTCGGAAAAGAGTCATTCTCCATACCAATCACCACATCACGAAACACTCTTTCCGATGAACCACTTGAGGAATATCAAGTGGAGGAGGTCATGGCTATTTTTCCTCACATGGACCCCGAGTTAGCTTTGAAAGAAGATGCACAAGACTTTATCTTAGAAGAAGCCGACTCGGAGGACACCTTTGAGCTACCACAAACCACCACACCCCGCCACGACCTCCCATTGATCTCAAAGCGCTACCTCCCGGTTTGCGCTATGCTTTCTTGCACGGAGATCCGCAAGCTCCCGTCATCATAAGTGACAAGCTTTCGGAGAAGAAACCACCAAACTCATAGCCGTGCTTGAAAAACATCGCTCCGTTCTTGGCTACTCACTTGAAGACCTAAAAGGGATCAGCCCTGCTCTCTGCACCCATCGCATTCCCACGGATCCTGAAAGTACACCTTCAAGGGAACCTCAAAGGAGGCTGAATAATGCGATGAGAGAAGTTGTGAAGAAAGAGGTCTTGAAGCTATTACACGCCGGGATCATCTATCCTGTTCCTCACAGTGATTGGGTGAGCCCCGTACAAGTGGTACCCAAGAAAGGAGGTATGACGGTTGTTCATAATGATAAAAATGAACTCATTCCTCAACGAACCGTCACGGGGTGGCGAATGTGCATTGATTACCGAAAACTTAACAAGGCTACAAAGAAAGATCATTTTCCGCTGCCCTTCATCGATGAGATGTTGGAACGGTTGGCAAATCATTCTTTCTTTTGTTTCCTTGATGGGTATTCGGGATATCATCAAATTCCCATCCACCCCGACGATCAAAGTAAGACAACTTTCACATGCCCGTATGGAACTTATGCTTATCGTCGCATGTCTTTTGGTTTGTGCAATGCACCTGCCTCGTTCCAACGTTGCATGATGTCTATTTTCTCTGATATGATCGAAGAAATTATGGAAGTTTTTATGGATGATTTCTCTGTTTATGGAAAAACCTTCGATCATTGCTTAGAAAATCTAGACAAGGTCTTACAGAGATGCCATGAGAAGGACCTGGTACTTAATTGGGAAAAGTGCCACTTCATGGTCCGAGAGGGCATAGTTCTTGGACACCTTGTGTCTGAGAGAGGCATAGAGGTGGACAAAGCAAAAATAGAAGTTATAGAAAAGCTTCCGCCTCCTGTGAATATCAAGGGTGTTCGTAGTTTTCTGGGTCATGCTGGTTTTTATCGTCGCTTCATAAAAGATTTCTCTCAAATTGCACGACCCCTTACGAACTTGCTTGCTAAGGATGCACCCTTTGATTTCAATGATGACTGCATGCATGCCTTTGCTACTCTTAAGAATGCACTCATCTCTGCTCCAATCATTCAACCCCCTGATTGGACGCTTCCTTTTGAAATAATGTGTGATGCTAGTGATTATGCTGTGGGGGCAGTTCTTGGTCAAATGAAAGACAAAAAGCATCATGCAATTTCTTATGCTAGCAAAACTTTGACTGGAGCTCAGTTGAATTATACTACCACTGAGAAAGAGCTCCTTGCCGTTGTTTTTGCTTTTGACAAGTTTAGATCTTACTTAGCTGGAGCAAAAGTTATCGTTTACACTGATCATGCTGCTTTGAGATATCTGCTTGCTAAGAAAGATGCTAAACCTCGTCTCATAAGATGGATCCTTCTGCTCCAAGAGTTTGATCTTGAAATTAAAGATAAGAAAGGAGTAGAAAATTCTGTAGCAGATCATTTGTCGCGTATGCAGTTCACTAACTTGCAGGAGTTACCCATAAATGACTTCCTACGCGACGACATGCTGCTGAAAGTGACGGATTCGCACCCTTGGTACGCCGACATTGTGAACTTCATCGCCACAGGATACGTACCACCAGGGGCGGATAAAAGAAGATTGATTTATGAAAGTCGCCGTCACTTATGGAATGAACCATACCTCTATCGTGTCTGCGCCGATGGACTGCTTAGGCGATGTGTGCCCACTCCCGAGAGCACACAAATCATTGAAAAATGCCATGCAGCCCCATACGGTGGACACTATGGTGCCTTCCGTACCCAAGCAAAGATCTGGCAAAGTGGATTCTTCTGGCCAACCATGTATGAAGATACAAAAGAATCATTAGAAGATGCCCACAATGCCAGAGATTTGGAGGCATCACAGCACGAGATGCAATGCCCCTCACATACAACCTTCAAGTCGAACTCTTCGATGTATGGGGCATTGACTTCATGGGACCATTCGTGAAGTCCCAAGATTGTGAGTACATATTGGTGGCGGTGGATTACGTATCCAAATGGGTAGAAGCTATGCCATGCCGAGCTGCCGACTCCAAACACGCTCGCCGGATGTTCCACGAGACTATCTTTCCAAGGTTTGGAACTCCGAGAATGGTGATAAGCGACGGAGGGTCTCACTTCATTGATAAGACCTTCCGTAGCTTTCTAAGAGAGCTTGGAGCAAAGCACAACATTGCCACTCCATACCATCCCCAAACAAATGGGCAGGCCGAAACATCCAACAAACAAATCAAACGGATCCTGCAGAAACAGTCTTGGAAATGGGGAAGGGATGGAAGAACAAGCTACCCGATGCACTATGGGCATATAGAACAGCCTACAAGACACCCATAGGCATGTCACCATACCAACTCGTCTATGGAAAAACATGCCATTTGCCAGTCGAGTTGGAACATAAAGCATATTGGGCCATGAGAACTTGGAACATGGATATGAAAGGAGCTGGGTGGAGAAGAAAAATGGAGATAGCTGAGTTGGAAGAATGGAGAGACAAAGCATATCACAACTCAGCCATCTACAAGGAGCGTACAAAGCGCTGGCATGACCGGCGAATAAAGATAAAAGAATTCAAAGTTGGAGACAAGGTGTTGCTCTTCAATTCAAGGGTAAAGCTCTTCGGGCATGGAAAATTGAGAAGTAAATGGAACGGACCATACACCATCATCGACACGTCGACTCATGGAGCAATCACACTCCAGGACGACGGAGGTAATGTATTCAAGGTAAATGGTCAGCGCCTTAAAATTTATCTTGAGCCCGAAGAAAATAAAGATTTCGATGTCATGCACTTAATTGATTTAAATATCTTTTCTTGACCTCTGCATCGAAATATCCTTCTATACCCTGTATATCCCGAAGATACCTTTCCCAACAAAGCTCCACGAAAAATAGTAAGGCCAGAGCCTGCCAAGGCAGGTCGGCCGACCTGGCTACCAGGGTCGGCCGACCCCCTCTGGCCACCTCTGCCTTCCATCTTTTGCTCCTTTTTGCCACCCAACCCTTCCCTTCCTTGTTCACCTATGCCTTGGAAATAAATCCTTCGTTTCTTCGCCGGGAGAGGGAGAACCACTATACATACAACCCATTGCACCCCCTCTCCATTCATCTCTTCTAAGCCTCACACTCCTTGAACAAAACCTTCACCTCATCATGACCAAGAGAGGTGCCCTCATCTCTACTACAGCAACAGGGGCAGTTCTGGAAAAGAAGGCCCCCTCATGGGGCGATCAGCAAGGGAATCCCTTGTCGGCCTCCAACAAGCAGAACTCACAAGAGAGCTGGAGAACTCCTTGACAAGGCGATGCAATAGAAAAAACCTTGGCTCAAGTGAGGAAGGATGAGGCTCAGATCGCCAAGAACATGAAATACATCGATGAGATCATGCTGGAAACGGGAAATAGTCTCCCGAAATAAAAATCTTAGTCTAAGCGGCATTATTTTTTTTGTTTCCAATCGATTTCCTTTATATGTAATGCGCCTGCGAGTTCAGTTTAAATTCAATCAATGATAGTGCTCCCGGGCTTGCATACCGGTAGAGCAATATTGTGTTTCCATATCTTTGTCGTTTTTGAAGGAAACAGGCAAAAAGGCAAGTGTGGGGGGGAAACATCGCCATATCTGGAACAATCACGACCAAATCATCCAGAATCATATGAGGCAACTCAGGAACGGCCAACACGCGAAAACACAGAACCTGTGGGGTCCAGGCCAGGTCGGCCGACCCCACCAGGAGGGTCGGGTCACCCTTGGTGGTCCCCACCAGGCTCCTGCGTCCTCCTGCCTCCTGAGTTTGCACCACACTTCCACTTTTTGCCTGCTACACCGTCAAGTTCATTCTGATAATCTGAAAATTAAATAAAACTTGACGCACTAATCTTTTGGGAAAATCTTAATTGATTTATCTTTTGCCCACAACTCTACCTCTCACATTCATGGACTTGCACACTTGATATTTCTCGCTTCATCGCTGAATGCTTGTGAACACCTTATCATTAGGAACCCATGTTTTTCCTAGATAATTGGCATGTGAGATATGGTTTGTCGAAATGATCTTTGCTTAACCTTCAAGTCCTTGGGAATTTATCTTTATTAAATCAAAATTCCATAGTATGATGCTCCACACTTGATTTATATTTTCCTACCAAGGTCAAGAACTCTACATGAATATTTTCATAGCCTATAAGCTGCTAGTTGTCGATTTGAGCTTTGTCAAATTCTTGGACCCTAGTGAGAAGCTTGTCATACTCTTTTGATCAAGATCACGTACACTCCACCTCACATGCTACACTTCTACACTGGAAGTTGAGCAACATTCCATCATCCATCCACCAAATAAATACTCCAAAATCTCTGTTACCTTTCTCTCTCAAAAATATCATTGGAGACATGGCTATGCAAAAAGAAAAAGAATAATCCCTACTCATACACAAGTAGAGCATAATGAAAAAAAAATGATGATGATGATGAGAAAAAGGGAAGAAAAAGAAAAAGAAGAAAAAGTATGATAGCCATGTCCTCCTCAAAAATTCAAAAAGAGAGAGAAGGTAACACTATAAAAAGGAGTACAAATAATTTTCCACTTCATACCACCACCACACATGCACATCTTGATCAGACTTGTATGACTTATTTTCTCCATTGGATCCAGTCTTTGACTTAGCAAAATAAGATACACTAGTATGCTCCACTTTACCCTACCTTGAGCTCCACAAAAGCCTGATCAAACACAAGGAGGGAAGAGGCTAAATAATGGCCCTTGAGAGGAAAATACATAAACACCATGAGCGACTTGAGAGAGTCATTTGAGGAGCATGAAACTATGTTTTTATTTCTGAAAATTATGCAAAAATCCCAAGGTACTTGACAGGGAAGGCGAGGTGATTTGAGACATGACCGTTCCACTTATCAATCATCCAAGGAATGCATGTTAGACACCTCAAAGTTCACAGGTATGAAGTGTGGCTTGAAATAACTTGTGTGCAGGCTCTCATTTATGAGGATGAGTATCTCCCGCCTTATGCTCGCAACTTTACTCGAGGACGAGCAAAGAGCTAAGTGTGGGGGAGTTGTTGACGGCTCTTAGACCCAATATTTACCCGTCAACTAGCTGCGCTTTTTATAATAAAACAATCACCAAAGTAGACTTAGGTCTTTAAACTAATGATTTCCACAAGTCTTGGTGAATTTGTGAGTGCAGCTGCAATTCATAGGAAAACGGGGAAAAGGAAGCATAAAAGGCCCAAGTTGGAAACACCAATTTTCCCCGAAATAAATAATTCCTCTCTTGAAGCCCAAAATCCAAATATCCTGGCTTCAACTCCACCCACAGCAGGTGGATTAGAGGACAACACAGCCCAGAGAAGCAGCACAAGGAAGACCAGGCCCAGAGGGGCCAACCAGGGGTCGGCCGACCCCAAACCCTAGGTCGGCCGACCTGTGGTGGAGGCCCCCCTGGCCCATCTTGTTACGTCGGTTCGCCACCGCCTTCCAGAGGTCGGTTCCACCTGCAATCAATGCCACCGACCTAAGGAACCGCCTCAAGTTGCCGACCTTCTTAGGCTATAAATAAAGGGGTACCCCCCTCCTCCAAAGCATATCACAAGACCCAAGTCATTCCACTCCCATCCTGGCCAAGGGCCTCTTGTACAGTAGTAGAATAGAGGAGAGGGCAAGGATCAAGGAGAGGGATAGCCCCCTTAGGTTATTTCCTTATCTTGTACCCTTGGCGGATATTTATCTTATTAATAGTTCATCGTTCGTTCTTCGTTCGTTCGTCGTTCGATCATCGTTCTTCGTTCGTTCTTCGTTCGTTCGTCGTTCGTTCATCGTTCGTCGTTCGTTCGTCGTTCGTAGAACGATCGTTGTTCTTATTCGTAAGATTAGTATTCGTGGTGTTATTGATCTACGAGCTTTACATACTAGTCGTTATTCTTGTTATACTTGTTTACGGGATCATCGCTCCGTGAGGGGTGCTCTAGCCTTCCAGATTGGTACCAGGACCGGGGTTAGAGTAGTAATCGACGGCATAGACGTGGTGTCTAGGCTAGAGGTTACCTTTGTTTGCAGCGTGCCCCACGGTTTGTAGAGGTAGGCGGCAGGTGGTGACAGCCCTGTCCGTCCCTTGTAATCCTCCACGTTCGGGTTCGTCGTAGAGCTACAGGCTGGCGTGACTTGGCAGACCAGGTCTATACCAGTGCCCGAAGTAAACGAGTAGAACTTGAGAGCGATCGTCCTGCGGGACAGCTAGATCTTTATTCATCCTCTCGATCCTATACTACTACCATTCTTGTGTGTCCTTGGGTAAAACTAACCTTGCTGCAGATTATCACCGTTCCTTGGGGAAAACAAATACGATACCTTGGAATACTCCCGGGTGAAGTGCTACAACGGTATTCCGTGCGCTTGCGGATTTATTCGTGGTGTAAGAAATACCAACACAAGGCCCTTTCATCGTCACTGCAAGCAGCCGCCCAGGTTCCTACTGCCTCGCAGACAGCGAGGGAAATGAGCTTCCTCACGCATGGAACGTGGGAAACCTCAAGAAGTACTTCACTTAAAAACTGTATCAGCTAATGGCGACGCGCAGTTATAAGCGAAGCCATTAGTTAGCTTCTCGTAGTTTCTCTTTTGTTTCTTTCTAAGGCCCATACTCTTTTCCTCACAGGGGAACCCCTCACGGGGGTGAGGTTTTTAACGAGGTGGGACCTTCTTGTAACCCAAGCAGTGTAATATAATGCTACTTTCCCCAACTGAAAAAGTCTCTCTACTTTACTTATCGATGCAACCTTCCGAAAAAACGTTGCCACATCGATGAGGGATTCAAACCCTCGACAAAGCCACTCGAAACCGGCAAATACCCCGTTTTCTCCTAGGCTTCTTCCTCAATGCTAAGTTCAGAGAAAAACAGCCTAAGGACTAAGGCTCGAATTTCCTTCAAAATGAGGAAAAAGCCAAAACAAAAAGCCTAAGGGCTAAGGCTCGAATTTCCTTCAAAATGAGGAAAAAGCCAAAACAAAAAGCCTAAGGGCTAAGGCTCGAATTTTCTTCAAAATGAGGAAAAAGCCAAAACAAAAAGCCCAAGGGCTAAGGCTCGAATTTCCTTCAAAATAAGGAAAAAGCCAAAACAAAAAAGCCTAAGGGCTAAGGCTCGAATTTCCTTCAAAATGAGGAAAAAGCCAAAACAAAAAAGCCTAAGGGCTAAGGCTCGAATCTCATTCAAAATGAGGAGAAAGCCGACATAAAACAGCCCAAGGGCTAGGCGTTCGCATTTTCCTCCCAAGCTAAGAAAAAGCACGCACAAAGCACCGCTTGTGGTAAATTCCAAAGCCAAGCCCACAAATTTAGAACCCGTTCGTCCCTTAATCGACGCTTTTTAACACTTGGCCGATTAAACACCGGGTAAATACGCAATTATTCGAATCAAGCGTTCTTTTGTCGAACACGCGAAAAGTGCGATGCCATAGGCTAAGCATGGCCAAGAGCCAAAAGATACTTCTTCCCAAGAAGCAGAGCAGAAGTCAACGACATTAGCTCGCACCTTTTCGAGCAAGGAAAAAGTCGATAAAAATAGCCTAGGGGCTAGGCTTCGCTTTTTTCTAAACGTATTATGTCTCGCGACGTTTTCAGCAAGACAGTCAAGGAACTCAGGTTCTCGCCGACGTTTCGCCTAGCAAGAGCAAATGAGCGAAAGACCGCCCAAGGGGGCTATACCTCGCATATTCCCTCGTCGCTCAATCGCCAGGAGGGGGGGGGGGGTGACGTTCAAACTTTGTCGATCGAACGTCGAGAAAATATGTAACAAAACACAGCTAGAAGTTCACAATCAGATAAAGACGTTGCTTCGAGAACCAAAACATTCAGCAAAACATCCATGGTCAACCAGTTGGGCGTTCAGTTCATCAAATCAAAATCTATCTCTATCACAAAGCCGGGGCGGCTGGCTCCCACATCGCAATCGTATACACATCTAAAGCGATCCAGAGAGGGCCTAACATAAGCCTCATCATCATTTTCTAGCTTCACAAATCGCCGCGCAGGTCGAAGCGAACGGTTTGCAAAAGCGCGGAGAACCTCTTCTCGCCCTTCTGCATAGCCATGCCGCGCCTTTTCCCAAAATTGCGAGAAATGACAGCGAGGAAATCGCGAAACGAATTGCAAATGCGCTTCCCCGGAACGCACAAACCATCACGCTCATACTTCAAAGGAGCTATGTTCAACGCCTGACCCATCAAACTCGCCTGCGCACAGTTTACAGACAACAGAGAAGTTTATTATTACAAAGACTGAAAAGCACCACCCCTTGGTACGCCTAAAAATTTCTAAACCTCGGGGTCCCGGGAAAGTTAAGGCGCAACAGAAGCGTTGACAGCCGGAGAATCCGCTGGGGTTTTAGCCTCGGACGAGGCCGGAGCCGTGCCATCTCTCGCATTTGGCTCAACACCCCTCGCGATTTCTTCAGTGCGAGCACCCTTGGCAGCAGGCTCGTCTGCAGCAGCAGAAGCCGGCCTCTTCAACGAGCTCTCGCCTTTAGAACCCTCAGTTTTTTCCAAGCTTTGTGTTATCTGAAATCACCAAAGACTGTGCATTAAACACCAACAATAGCTGAGCACATAAGGAAATGCGACGCGAAAATAATTCCACTACTTTCCCACGTTACAAAATGTTACCTCTTTCAGTTTCGCTTCAGCGGCACGGCGACTAGCTTGAACACCGTGCACGCGCCAATACCTCTTAATGAAGCGATTCAAAGCAACCCGGATATTCTCACTATCATTAGTCTCGTTAACGGAGTCAAAGTTACTCTCAGCATAGCTTCCCCCCCCACCCCCCAAGTCCGGGAAGTGCTTGCAGCCTCGTTTCTCCAAGAGGTCCAAAAGGGCGAGACAGCTAGCCCGCGCAGCAAAAGTGCCAATGCCATCAAACACATCGAGCAAGTCACCCAGCTCCTCTTTTAGCCACTCGAAAAACGGCCTTGGCAAAAGTCGAGGCGGGCTGGACGGCAGAGGATTCAACTCGCCGCCAACTTGGCGAAGAGCATCGTTGAAACAGGAAAAAGTTTCTCGAGCACCCTCGTCAAAATCCAGAGTAAGTTGCCTTGACGAAGCTCTCGCCTTTTCCGCCACTCCCTCGGCAATCTAGGCTTGCTCCTGAGCTTTACGTAGCTCTTCACTGGCAGCCGCCAGTTTGTCTTCCAGCGACTTCATTGCTTTCTCGCTGCTAAGAGCAACCTCCTTTAGCGACTCCAAGGCATCGTCTTTCTTCTGAATCTGCTCGTTAAGCTCTTTGTTCACCCTCTCGAGCGAAAGCTTCACCTCAATCAGCGCCGTCCTCTCACGTTTAACCCGCCCAAGCTCGGACACTATAGCATCGGCGGCACCAAACTCAGGCATCCGGTCGAACAAAACCCGGGACGCTATTGAGGTCTGCAAAATAGCGAAGCACCGCGCAGTCAGCTAACAATATACAGCAGACAAAAAGCCAAATAGAACAAAAAACTCAAACAGATTTACCAGGGCGGCATGCCGCTCCAAAATCTCAATAACTGCCGTGTTCCCAGAACTGCCCAAAAATTCAAGAAATTCTGAAATGACAAAGCAGTCAGTCCATGACACAATAACGAGGAATAAAACCCTCGAAATAAAAGGAAGGCGATCTCACCTCGATTTCCAAAACGTTTAAAACCTTCAAAAAAATCTGCGAGAGGGACCTTCTGCTCCTCATCGGCCACTGCCGCCTTCCCGGAAGAGCGAGCACCTGCGTCATAAGAGCTAGTCTCAGACGAGCTACTAGACTCCCCAACCCCGATGCTCGAGTCAGATGGGCCTTTCGCACCATGACTAGAACCGATCACATCAATACATGCAGACGCAGCTTTCGCCAGGGTCTCAAGCTTGGCAAAAGGCGAGGTGACAATTCTCTTGCCGTCAGCAGCAGCGATATCGCGAAAAGCCTCTTCAAGAGCGTCGTCCATCTCAGCAGCAGAACCTTCGACCTCACCAAGCAATTCTTCCTCTTTATTGTCCTCAAAAAGCGAAGGCATCACAGGCCGCCGAGTTTTCTGGCAGCTCTCAATTTTCTCAGCGGCTTGGGGCTCTTTCGTCGAGGGGGCTGACAAGTTCACGTCACTGGAATCTCCAAGGCCAAGAGGGGTGAGGCGTTCATCTTCCTCACCCAGCAGTTCCTCCTCAGAATCGCTGAAAGCTGATGCCATTAACTTCCGGCGTTTAGAACAGCTTTCACGCACGGTCTCGGCCTCTTCTGAGCCAGCCACCTTCACCCCGCCAGAGGACGAATCCTCTCGACCTTCAGCAGTTGGCCTCTGCTACAACCCTTTGTCCTTCTCCAATTTGCCCTCAGCTTCAGCAGCAGCTGTTGGTGGTTCTAATGCTATACTAAATATTTCTATTCCGCAAGCGCACGGATCACTATTGTAGCACTTCACCATGGAGTATTCCAGGGTATCGTATTTATAATTTTCACAGGGAAGCTATCAGAAAATTCCAAGAAAGAACTGTCTAAATCAATCGTATGTAAATCATGTCAAACGTTGAAAGTTTGATAAAGGTGGCACTCATGAAGTAATCCATAAAAGAGTAATTAGCAAAAAGATTGGGAGAGCAACGAGTAGAGAGAAGGGATTCCTAAAATATATCCATCCTAAGTATTTTATATTCAGCAATCTAATGATTTACAATTATACACTCAAGATCATACAACAGTCATATCACTGTGCATCGGGGCACGGATGTGTCATAGTGATAACCAGAGTTACCACTATAAGGAACCACCCGCTATAATTAAGACCCTGCTAGGTCCAACCCGGACATGGTGGATTACAGAGACTGGTGCAGCTGTCACATACACTCGCGGCTACCATCCTCCGTGGGGTTGGGTGCAAACTCGCGTCTAGAATAATTCCTTGAACCATACAAGCAATCACTCTAAATAATCTACCCTTAGCTAACAGGGCAGACCACCCATGCTCAATAAACTCAAATGAATTGTTTACGCATAGACCAGCTGACAACTCATGTAAGTCTACCTCACACAGACGTGGATCCAACACAGAGATACTTCCGAAGTAATTACTCAGAGCAATAATATAAATTAAAAGAATTACTAAATTAAATAAATAGGAAAAGTATTCATAGTAATATTTATTCAAAAGAAAGTAAAGATACAAGTAGAGCTTTACCACACTTCCGAAGCTGACTCCGGAGCCCTGAGCAAAGCTCACACTCTAACTCTAACTCCCAACTAATGCTAACACTAAACAAGAAGAGTAAATGGATTCTCCAATGAGGTGCGAATTGCTTCTGCGGCCGGGGGGTCCTATTTATAGCTTCTCATGGCGGTGGAGACTCCCTGGCCGAGACTGGAGTGGCGGCGCCGCTAAGGTCGGCCGGCCGGCCAGATAGGGGGGCCGGCCGGCCGTCCGCAGTGTCGGTTCGCGACCGCCTCCTCTGTGAACGCTCCTGATTGCTTGGTGGAGTCGGTCCCGAGGTCGGTTTTCTTCTGGGGTCGGCAGAAATGGAGTAAGGGCCAAGTTTAGGCCCATTGTGGCCCATCTTCTAGAATGTTTGCTATTTCTTCACTTGGGCTTTAATTATTCTCGGTGCTGGACGTCTTCAGAGCCCATTGGTCGAAGATCGACCGCAGCAGGGGCCAAGTGTGGCCGGCCGGCCTATGATTGGGCCGGCCGGCCTGTGTTTCTCTCCACAGATGCCCATTTCTTCTGTATTTACTCCTGCACTCATAAATCATCCAAAACTCGTGGAACTTTATTAATAAAATAAAACATTGCCGAATTTGGTGATTTACCCTTTTATTTACCGATATGTTGACGGTAATTTAATGACTTGAACACCGTCACAAACCCCCAAGCTTAAACTTTGCTCGTCCCCGAGCAAAATAAAAACTTAGGCAATCGGCGGATCAGGAGTTGCATCAATATTAATTTTCTGCAGGTATCTGATATACAACAGCATACTCCAAGACAGCAAGTAATCCATAAACCAGCACAATTTATTCATCAAGCATGCATACATCCGGCGGGGCTTACTGATTACTTTGTCATGTGACATTGAAAAGCAGAACAGCGTTATTAGGTTTTTGTCAAACATATCCTGCGTATAACGAGTCCAGAGTTTTCGTTTGCTGCATAAGAAAATTCCAAGAATTCTCCCTTAAGTCTTTTGCACTTCCCCTTTTTGTCTCTCTTTTGTGGAAGCTATTTCCTACAAAATATCGCTCACAACCTAATGTTACATAAGATGGTCATTCTGGTGGAGCTTGGTTTGGATGTGCATATCCTTCATATACATTTTGTAAGGTTAAAGGATGATCTCAAGGAAACAGAGCAACTCTTCATAATCAGTCCAATGATAAATGTGGGAAGAGAAATCACTCATAAATTTTTCTGTCTTCTTGGCTCAAGAGAAATTTTGAGGATGGCCACCACCTCTATAAAAATCTTTACTGCGCATCATGGGAGTTTTTTTTTTTTTACTCCCGTAATGCAGAGTGTGAGGAAGATTTTAGATGGCCTAAACAATAATTTTTGAATTTTCTTGAGCTCTTGAAGGAAGACAAAAGAATTTTGAAGGATGAGTGGTAATGAATTTCTCATATTCCCAGAAGAAGGATGACTGTCATAAAGAGAGCAGTGTTTTGAGAGATCAAAATTTAACCGAACTCAATATATAAAAGATAGCTAAGAGTGAGGTTTGTTTTTATAAATTTTGCAGTATATGGCTCTGGTAGGTAATTGATTCCTCACAGGGGAAGTGTAAGACAAAAAGGGTTTTAGTTGCAGCATTTATAAAGATTAAAACATCTCTGGACTATTATTGCAGAAACATGCTAACTCAACCCGAAGCAGCCATTTCATGCAAGTCAATGCCTAGACTTGGTAAACCAGATGCTACCCACACAGACATAGCAATACTAGAAGTGAGATTGTGCCAGATTACTTCTCACTTAAATATACAAGGAGTAGCGATTGCATAAAAGATACAAGCAGAAAACTAATAGAGCAACTATTCATCATATCCTTTATGCGTGGGTAGAACAACCAAGATTCGGCAACACAAAAGAAAAAACAAACTCGATTTTTTTTTTAACATAAATAAACAAACCAAACTGCAGGACGGACGAACGACTGATACAACAACCGGCCATGCGAGGTCGGGCGAGGTGATACAACAGACAAGGCAGACAAACAGAGAACTCCGAAACTCTCCCCCCCAAGCTTAGGCCTTTGCAAGGCATAAGCTTGACCTGAACCTAGTGGTAAGAAGCTGTCCAGGGGTCCCACTCCCCCTGGGAAGGCGGGTCAAAGAAGGGAACAGAGCCAGTGTGCTCCTCAGGTGGTGCCTGTGCCTCAGGCTGTGGTAAGGGTTGGGGCCCGTACTACTGCTGCTGGGACTGGGAAGTGTCGATGTTCAGGCATGAGGCGATCTGCTGGCAGAGATTATACGTGTCATCTATCCTACCGCCCTGGTAGTAGACCTGACCTTGGAGGTCGGTCACGAGGTTGGCGGTGTCATGCATGGTTTCTTGGAGCTGTGCAACTTCTTGTTCGAGGTACCAGTAGTTCCAGTTGGGCGCAAACCTAGCTGAGCGGGAGGATCCCACTTGTGGGCCGCTCATGAACCGTGGAGCGTGAGAGCTCTGCTGGTAAGGACCAGGCTGGTACTGCACTCCCCCGGTGGCTGCATGGCCACCGAGAGGATAGTGGAACTGGTGAATCCCCTGCACAACTTGTGGGGGCGGCCAAGCAGGTGAGTCGCTGCGTGTGTCAGGGTCGCCCGAGTGGTGTGACCCTGAGCTCTCAGCTCTGAGTGCAGCAGAGGGTACGGCTGAAGGTGTGACAGAGGGTCCGGTGGAAGGTCCAGCAGTGGTTCCTGCGTTCCTGGTTCTAGACCGGGTCACAGGTCCTTCTGCTACACTGTGGCGGGCTGGCTCAGCTATCCTCAGGTCAATGGTCAGGCTTTTGGTGCAATAGAGCCCTAGCCTCGGCTCGGGCAGCTCAATCTCTGTGCTATACCCACGGTAAACCATGCGGTAGCGCCCCTCAGCTATTCTATTGATCATGTGGGCTTGGCGAAAGTGATCGAACCCAATCAACACTTGGGTCCCAGGCAAAAAGGCTACCCGTGCTTGGTGCAACATCCCTAAGCCTCGTGCAATTCTAGTGATGTATGACGTGAACAAGATAGGAGCACTTGAAGTAAACGTCACACTCAACCAATGATTAAGCACATAAAGCAGAGGGTTGATTTTAGTCTTCTTTACCATAGCATAAAGGTAGTACAGATCAATTCTGGTGACAGCCCTATTCTCATGACGGGGTGACAAAACGAAACCACACCAACGATGCAAGATTCTTAGGGAAGGGTTATGAATTTCGCCAGTACGGCAGTGTACTCCGTTTTCCCTAGATATTTTAATCCAGAAGGTGAGTTCGTTAAAACCTTTAAGTTTGTCTAGAGCTGCCTGCCCACTACGCTCGAAACCCAACAAATCACTCAAGTCATTAAACGGCAAGTCAAACTCCTGATTAAATAGGCGAAACTTTATTCGTGTACGTGCTATGGTTTTATCAGGGACAATTTGCAGGGTGATCAAAAATTCAATAGAAAGCCACTTCGCACCTAGCTCAAAGGTATTAGAGAAGTCAGTAAGGCCTGTGTTCCTGAGAGCTTGGTCGAAGTCCTCTTTGATGCCGATGTCGGTGAGGAATTGATGGTCGAAAACACGTGAGTGTTAAAACTCACGGTCTCTTAACCCGGCGATGCGGTACCTTTCATCCTCGTTGTGTGCCACAATGTGCTGCTCGTGCTCCATATAGCGCACGATCGGGCCGACCGGCTCCACGTTCAGCGGTTCCGGTGGTTGCTGTGTTCCAGCATCGGACCCAGAGTGTGAGCTGCTGCCATGACTCTTGCCACTAACCTTCCTCTTAAGTGAGGTGAAGAAGCTCATAGTGACCTGCACAAATGATTAGACAGCAAATACCCGAAGGGAAAAGTGAAAAAAATTAGCGGGTTAGCTGTCCAAGGTGGGGTTTATTAGGACCACCACTCAGCAGTAAGAAAACAGAACTAAGAACATTAAATATATTTTTTATTATTATTACCTAATTATCACTAATTGCTTGATTAGGAGGTTTTAAGCAAGGGAGGAAGAAGAGCTCGTCGAACTGTGGTGCGAAGAAACATGGAGGCGCCGGCCTCCATTTATGGGCGCGCGCGGGCGCCGAGGCGAGGCCGGGAGTGGCCGGCCGGCGGGCCCTGGCGTCACTTCGCGACGGGACGGCAGCGGTGGAGGAGTGGCGTCGAGTGAAGCGCCGTGGTGCGCCTTTCGGTGCACATGCTCGCACAGGGAGGAGGATGGGACGCCGTCCTCCATTGCCATCTATTTCTCCTCCGTTCATGCGAGTGTCTGAGGCATTCGAGCATGCTACGACTTAGGGGAGCAGCTGTGGCAGACGTAGGCCGTCGGTGGCGTGCAGCGGCAGCCAGACGTGGCCGGCCGGTGGGCCTGGCTGGCCGGCCGGCGGGACCGAGCGCCCACTGGGGTGCGCCTTTCTTCTGCGCGTGGTGCTGCACTTGTACGCCTCCTGCAGCTCCTTTGTCCAAAGCAAAGTGATGAAAGGTGGGGTTGGCCGGGCCCGGAAGGGTCCTGGTCAAACTAAAATTTTTTTTTATATAAATAAATATGCGCAGCGCGTAGAATTTATTAGAACGGGGAAAATAAATTTTATTCCATGGATAACGACGGTTTAAATCCTCCCGTCAGAGGCGTATTAGCGTCTCGGATTAAAATTATTTCGGGTTTTTCTAACGTCCTTGACGCTTCTACTTCTGTCCAACAGTCGAACGTTGACATCTTGAAATTTTCCGTGTGGACAAAATCTTCCGCACTTTCTTAGCGAGAGCCGTCTTGGGTTCCTTTTTCTTCGGGGCGGTCTTCTTTGGCTCTCTCTTTTTTGGAGTGCAGGTTTTCTTTGGTTCCTCCTCTTTCTTGGGGACCTCCTTGTTTATTTCGCCCGTTATCGTCACTCTTCCATTTGTCAATTTCGGAGGGCCGTACGGGGGCTTCTCGATGAATTGATAACAAAAGGTGTCTCCCCATTTGTTGGTCATTGTATCAACACATGTTCTTCCTTGAGGCACGGCAGGGGGTTTTGCAACCTTTGATCTCTCTGCGGGTGTTCCCTCTTGCCTCACAACTTTCCGCGAAACAATCGCCATGGCAGTTACGTTTTTATCTTTTCCTCACGATAGAATTTTCTTTTATTACCAAAGAGGGGTCAAGATTAAACGATCACGCGTGTGGTAGGTTCGTGATAAACAAACGAGATTAAGATAGCGTTTAATGAAAACAGGAAATTTTCTAGTTAAGCCTCCCCGGCAACGGCGCCAGAAATGCTTGTTGGTGGTTCTAATACTATACTAAATATTTCTATTCCGCAAGCGCACGGATCACCATTGTAGCACTTCACCATGGAGTATTCCAGGGTATCGTATTTATAATTTCCACAGGGAAGCTAGCAGAAAATTCCAAGAAAGAACTGTCTAAATCAATCGTATGTAAATCACGTCAAACGTTGAAAGTTTGATAAAGGTGGCACTCATGAAGTAATCCATAAAAGAGTAATTAGCAAAAAGATTGGGAGAGCAACCAGTAGAGAGAAGGGATTCCTAAAACATATCCATTCTAAGTATTTTATATTCAGCAATCTAATGATTTACAATTATACACTCAAGATCATACAACAGTCATATCACTATGCATCAGGGCACGGATGTGTCATAGTGATAACCACAGTTACCACTGTAAGGAACCACCCACTATAATTAAGACCCTGCTAGGTCCAACCCGGACGTGGTGGATTACAGAGACCGGTGCAGCTGTCACATACACTCGCGGCTACCATCCTCCGTGGGGTTGAGTGCAAACTCGCGTCTAGAATAATTCCTTGAACCATACAAGCAATCACTCTAAATAATCTACCCTTAGCTAACAGGGCAGACCACCCATGCTCAATAAACTCAAATGAATTGTTTACGCATAGACCAGCTGACAACTTATGTAAGTCTACCTCACACAGACGTGGATCCAACACAGAGATACTTCCGAAGTAATTACTCAGAGCAATAATATAAATTAAAAGAATTACTAAATTAAATAAATAGGAAAGATATTCATAATAATATTTATTCAAAGAAAGTAAAGATACAAGTAGAGCTTTACCACACTTCCGAAGCTGACTCCGGAGCCCTAAGCAAAGCTCACACTCTAACTCTAACTCCCAACTAATGCTAACACTAAACAAGAAGAGTAAATAGATTCTCCAATGAGGTGCGAATTGCTTCTGCGGCCGGGGGGTCCTATTTATAGCTTCTCATGGCGGTGGAGACTCCCTGGCCGAGACTGGAGTGGCGGCGCCGCTAAGGTCGGCCGGCCGGCCAGATAGGGGGGCCGGCCGGCCGTCCGCAGTGTCGGTTCGCGACCGCCTCCTCTGTGAACGCTCCTGATTGCTTGGTGGAGTCAGTCCCGAGGTCGGTTTTCTTCTGGGGTCGGCAGAAATGGAGTAAGGGCCAAGTTTAGGCCCATTGTGGCCCATCTTCTAGAATGTTTGCTATTTCTTCACTTAGGCTTTAATTATTCTCGGTGCTGGACGTCTTCAGAGCCCATTGGTCGAAGATCGACCGCAGCAGGGGCCAAGTGTGGCCGGCCGGCCTATGATTGGGCCGGCCGGCCTGTGTTTCTCTCCACAGATGCCCATTTCTTCTGTATTTACTCCTGCACTCATAAATCATCCAAAACTTGTGAAACTTTATTAATAAAATAAAACACTGCCGAATTTTGGTGATTTACCCTTTTATTTACCGATATGTTGACGGTAATTTAATGACTTAAACACCGTCAACAGCAGCCACCAAAGAAGCAGTCCGCTTCCTCAAATTGCGACGCTTTGCATCTTCAGCAGACTTGGCCCCCTTAGAGACGGCCGCCATTATCCGAGACGTACCCTCAGCAGGCAATTTCACTTGCTCACGCGGCGGGGGGGGGGGGGGGGGGGGGGGGCTCTTCTTGCGGGCAGAAGCTCTCACCATTGTAGAAGTCTCCCACCCCCGCCTTTCCACGAACGTGGCATTGATTACCAACTCGCCTTTCTTCTTTCGCCCCATCTTCACCGGGCGAATGACGCGGGCAGCATACCTGATACCCGTTTCATCGAAAACGCGATTGACGCGTTCCGCCGTCATCAGAGTCTCTTCACATTCCTCTGTCTCGGCTTTAGTAAAAGGGCCACACAGCACGCTGGCAGTTTGCTCCACATAATCAACAAACAGGTTCCCACTTATGTCGGTCGGTTTCATCAGACCAAACAGAGGGCACTTGTACGACAGCTTAGTATCAGCAAGGCGTCGCACCAGGAACCAGTTCGGCTTCCACCCTTCCCGTATCGACCAGATGCTCGCAGCTATAAATTCCTCCACAACATCGCGGCCGCCGCACAACTTTGCAGCAGTGCAAAAAGCAGCGCAACTCTTCTCAAACCCTTCAGTTTCTTCGAAGTCCGGGGCCAAGATAACACTGATACTGCAAGACCGACTAAACAAAGGATATACCTCTTGCCCATCATTCCCAATCACTCCAGGAACTTCGGCATAAAACCACCAATCCGTCCAGTCAATGGGCCACTTATTGCGACGGCCTTCAACCAACTCAACTTGCTCGAATTTCGAGTTCTTCGGGAAAGAACGAGCCTTGAAAGTGACTTGTCCATACTGACCAGAATAGCTTTCTTCGCCGAAGGTAACGACGCAAGGATTCCGCTGGACGTCGAAGAAACGGCAGAACGCTCCTGAATCCAAGGGACCCCCGAAGCTTCTGACTGCCCATATAAACTTCGACAGCTGAACAATCGAGTTGGGATGCAGGTGATGCAAATCCAAGTCATACCTTCGCAGCACCCTATGCAAAAAGGAGAATGCCGGAAGACGCAACCCAGCCTCGTAAAAGTCCCGAAACAGAATCGCTTCATTATTGCGAGGCTGGGGAATTTCTTCTCCCTCAGAAGGCCTCGCCTTTCCGGCCTCTAAATATCCAAGTTCAACGTATTCATCAATAACGCTCTGCATGACCTTCGATCGCCCAAAGCGAAAGGTTGGCTCCAGTTCAGAGACTTCTTCACCGCTGATTAGGTCCCCCGGTGACGCCGGCACATCGGAGAGACCTTCATCATCCTCCAGTGGACCCCCCACGTCGGCATTCCGGTGACGTAGCCCTCTCGCTGCAGATGCAGCAGAAGAAGACTCAACGCATGCCTCCAAACATCGAGACCCCCCAAAACTCTTACCTCCTTTTGAACCTGTGGCGGCGTCAATTTCCTCCACGGATTGCACATCATCGGAAGCCCTCTCGTGGCCCACGTCTCCAGTTCCTTCGGGATTGCTCCCAATGGGAGCGGCATCACCAAGTTCAGTCGCGGCACTCTCAATCTCGCGAGCAGTCATCTTGATCCTCGGCATAAACTATGGAAACAAAGAGCCCAAGGGTTAGAATGTCGCGGTCGCGAATTCAGAAAATAGCGACACGCCAAAGAAAAACGAAAAACCGCTAACGCGACAAACCGCACTTGTCCGCGACGAGCGAAGCAGAAAAAGGCCGAGCAAACTAAACCTCTCGAAGAAAAACAAAGCACAGGCGAAAGGGACGTGCCAACCACCCCCCCTCCTCCCTTTATATAGGCCCCCCGGGGCACCGCACTTATGGCAGCGTCGGAATTCGAACCGTTTTTGTCTTCATTCAGTAAACGCCAAGAAATTCGACAATTCCGACGACTGGGGGTGACGTCTGACGTACCGGCGCCTATTCCCGAGTGTTCAATCGCGGGTTCGGTCTCTCGAAGTTAGCCCTCGCCCGCGAGGGGCTACTGTTGGGGATCGGCACCGGCACTAAATGGCGAGAGCCTCTAGAGGCGCCGCATTTTCATCATTATGACTAAATCTTGGCCAGATGATTGTGACAGGCGTGCAGGTACTTCCGTTAACGAGGAGGCAAGCAAAGGGCGTTAATGGCGAGGGACCCTCGACCCCCTCGCTATTTATCAAACCATGGAGCTGGGAGCAAGAAAGCCGAGGGCTGCAAAAGTCGAAGGATCCACGTGTCAACTAAGGATGTCAGCGAGTTAGGGTTAGGTTTCAAGAAACGGCCTTAGGAGTGCATTACCATTTGTACCCTTATGACATTTATGTAAGCATATTCGAGGTATATAGTTGGTAGGCCAAGGGTATTTTGGTCAGCATAAAATGACCCTTAGACTTCCCTCTTGTAATAAAATGCTGTTCCGTTCCCTCTTGAACTTCCTTGTTGGCTTCCGCCTTTTCTGTTGAGCTGTGTTCGGGAGTTCCCTCCGGTAATGAGAAATTCCCAACAAAGTCCAGCAACCTGTACATTGCCGACGCGTACAAAGGCCCGATGCGCGTGGGGCCAGGCGGCGGCCAGGCCAAGGTGCTGGTCACCAAGGCCGACGGCGTGCCGCTTCGCTTCGCCAACGGGGTCGACGTCGATCAGGTGACCGGCGAGGTTTTCTTCACCGACAGCAGCACCAAGTACCGACGGTCGCTGCACGAGCGGGTGACGGCCACCGGGGACTCCACGGGGCGTCTCATCAAGTACGACCCGCGAACAAACGCCGTCACCGTGCTGCAGTCGGGTATCACGTACCCTAACGGCCTCGCCCTAAGCTCCGACCGAACGCACCTCGTCGTCGCGCTTACCGGGCTGTGCAAGCTGATGAGGCATTGGATCAAGGGGCCTAGTGCTGGAAAGTCCGAGCCGCTCGCGGACCTGGCCGGCTATCCCGACAACGTCAGGTCCGACGGGAGAGGAGGGTACTGGGTGGCGTTGCATCGCGAGAAGAACGAGCTGCCATTTGGCCCGGACAACCACATGCTTGCTGTAAGGATCGACGCCGATGGGAAGATAGTCCTAGTGATGCGAGGCCCCAAGAGCGTCCGACCGACGGAGGTAATGAAGAGGAAAGATGGCAAGCTATACATGGGTTCCATCGAATTACCTTATGTCGAGGTGGTTAGTACATAGGATGTGGACCAAACATCTATAGTGTTTAATTAGTTTTTCTTTTAGATCAAATGCTATTAGTATCATATGCTGTCTCTCAGGCCGGGCGTGGGCTGCTGGGCTCGTCAGGTTTGAGGACTAGTTTTCTTGTGGTTAGGGTTAGGTTTAAGTGCCTCCATGGCGGGTTTGGAGAAGGAGAAGGCGGCGGCGACGTCGGCGACGACTACTTCCCTAGCACAAACATGGTGGGCTCAGTGTTCAGACGGTGATGGCAAGGCAAATGTGTCATCATCGATCATGAATAAGGTACTCCGGCCCCTCCTTTGTTTTGCTGTGGTTCTTTTTGACCATGGCTGTGGGCTAGTGAGATTTTGGTTTCCGGTGACATCTTTCTGGATGTTTCTTGGATTTGTGTTTTCCCACGGCGAATCTGATGAACAAGGCGACGATGAGCTCAACGGCGGGCTCGACGACGACAAGTTTATTGTATTTACGTGTGGAAGGTCAGTAGTCTATCCTTTTTTTGCGAAAGGGATGGATTTCAATTTTCCCCCGTCAGAGATGAGGATGGCGGTGGCGGATGGTGAGATGGCCGTGTTCGTTCAGATCGGAGTTCTCTTCTGTGGCATATCCGTCTGGGACGGTGATCCTAGATGGTGGAATTTATTGCTCTTTCAAGGTTTCTTGTCTCCCATCGATGGAGTTGGAGTTGTTTGGGGTGTTCTTGTAATCCGGGGATGTAATATGCCTTAATATCAATAGAATCCCCCTTTCGCAAAAAAAAAAAGTATTATTAGCTTTTGTTCCATAAAAGTTATATTAAAGTTTTTTGTTTTATTGATGCATAGTACTAAGTATTAATAATACATCAAAGTCTGTACACGTTGCTCATAAAGAAGTATCGCATATATTATATATGCCGCATCTCTTCTCCCAGTCTGCAATTTTTACTGAGATAGAACTGGCACTGCATCGGCAACAAGCTAGTAATAGTTTGAAAACCTGTGCTCTGAACGACTGGTATATATAACTGTATCATCCTCAGTCCTCCCACACAGTTCAGATCGAATCGTGGTGTTTAACAATGGCCGTCGAGCAGTTCACAATGGTAGGTCGGGCGGTGCATTTGCACCTTGACACATACATAGTGCGGCCCCAAAATCCAGCTCCAGCACCGGCGAGCAAACACGCTAGCTTCCTATGCGATCTTCGATGACGCTTGCCGCTCCGGGGATGTAAGCAAAACGAATTCCGCTCTGAACATTGGATCTTTATAAGAGGCAACATACAAAAACGTGTACTATTTAAACAAAAAATTGCTTAGGCTTCAGGAGTGAAAGAAAAAAAAAAATCAAGCGATCAGAGAGGCAACCATGCCGGTGCCGACCTGGCCGGGTATCCCTCGATTGGAGGAAGATACCAACGTGATGAGCTCACCTAGATTTGACGATGCTCTTTTTGTCTCCTTTTAATCACTATACCACTATAAATAACGCACCGTACGTGAAACTCTCTTTCATCCCCAACACTAGAAGAAGAATAGCTAGCTAACAGAATTAATTTGCTTCTGGTAGTGCGCGTACATAACCGCAAAAAGATATGGTGCATGAGGCTCAGAGGCAGCTGGTGCAGGAGGTTGCCGCTGGCGGCCTAGCAGAGCTGCCTAGCAGGTACGTGCTGAGGGAGGAGGACCGTCCAAAGGATGCTGCCTGCTCCGGGCTGGTGTTCCCGACGGTGGACGCGCGCCGCCTCGCCGACCCGGACGACATGGAGGAGGCTGCCAAGCTCCGGTCGGCACTCGAGTCCTGGGGGCTCTTTGTGGTATAGTATATGCTCGATCTATCGGTTCCTTAATTACATATGCATAGTGTTTTATAGTACTGGAGTAGTACACTCGTCTTCTGCATGTACTAGTGTATTGTGACGTCCCACCTCCACGAGGCCGGGCCCGCACGCCTGGCAGCTCTCTAGGATCTCAAGACTGTCCCCACAGACCAACACATGTCTTTTCTGCGCACTTTGTCCTCACTCGTGCTCACCCGGGAAGGACTTCCCGGTCGGTCACCCATCCCGAAATTGCTCCGGGCCAAGCACGCTTAACCCCGGAGTTCTTTCGAGATGAGCTTCCGGAAAAGAAGTTGCAACTGTTGGTATGAGTATTCTTATCAATCCTATTAAGCCCTGGGCCAGGATGTTACATTCTCACCCCCTTAGGAGATCGACGTCCTCGTCGATCAACCCCAGTCCAGGAACGTCCCCTCTTGGCCACGTCCGTGCGTCCAGTGCCAGCGCATGTGCCATGCTGTGTGACCACTCTGGGCCCACACCAGCAATGCGCACCATGCCTGAGCAACTGCGCCCACACGCGCCCGTGAAACCGCGAGGGTTGGCTCTGATACCACTTGTGACGTCCCGCCTCCACGAGGCCGGGCCCGCACGCCTGGCAGCTCTCTAGGATCTCAAGACTGTCCCCACAGACCAACACACGTCTTTTCTGCGCACTTTGTCCTCACTCGTGCTCACCCGGGAAGGACTTCCCGGTCGGTCACCCATCCCGAAATTGCTCCGGGCCAAGCACGCTTAACCCCGGAGTTCTTTCGAGATGAGCTTCCGGAAAAGAAGTTGCAACTGTTGGTATGAGTATTCTTATCAATCCTATTAAGCCCTGGGCCAGGATGTTACATGTATAGATAGGAGTTGAGTCCAAACTAGCTCACGTTATACGTACATAGGTGACGGGCCATGGCATGCCGGCGGCACTCCTGGACGGCATCCTCGGCTCGACAAAAGAGTTCTTCCACCTGCCACCGGGGGAGAAGCTCAAGTACTCGAACGTGGTGGACGGCGACACGTTCCAGTACGAAGGGTACGGCGTCGACCGCGTGGACACCGACGAGCAGGTCCTGGACTGGTGCGACAGGCTCTACCTGCAGGTGCAGCCGGAGGAGGAGCGGCGGCTGCGCTTCTGGCCCAGCCACCTCAAAGCACACCTCCACGACTTCACCGCGAGAAGCGAGCAGGTGGCGCGGCTCCTGCTCCGGGCCGCGGCGAGGGCGCTGGGCTTCGTCATGGAGGAGGAGGAGGAGCTCTTCGCCGACCAGGTCGGCGACGCGTTCGCAAGGTTCACGTACTACCCGCCCTGTCCCCGGCCGGAGCTCGTCAACGGGGTGAAGCCGCACACCGACAACTCCGTCGTCACCGTGCTCCTCCTCGACAAGGACGTCGGGGGCCTCCAGGTGCGCAGCAAGGACGGGGTGTGGGTCGACGTGCCCAAGCTCGGCAACGACCTGCTCGTCCTCGTCGGCGACCAGATGGAGGTAACTATATATATAGTATATCCACACATTCCAAACATGCATGGCGCAACAGATTAGCTTACTGAAGAAGCTAATCTTAATTACTGAATAAGCTGACCTTAATTTGTCTGCATTTATCTCGATCCCCACCAGATCATGAGCAACGCGGTGTTCAAGGCGCCGATGCACCGCGTGGTGACGAGCCACAAGGAGAGGGTGTCGCTGGTGCTCTTCTTCCTGCCGGATCAGCACAAGGATGTGAAGCCGGCGGAGGAGCTGGTCCACGAGGAGCGGCCTGCCATGTACAAGAACCACAACGCCAAGACCTTCTCCGATGGGTTTTGGGACGCGTTCGCGCTGGGTGAACGTGCCATCGACTTCCTCAACTTGAGGGTGGAGCAGGACGCCGCATCCAGCTCTTGAATGATTCAATCTATGCCCCGGTGAACCCAGAAACTTCTTCGTGATTCATAATTAAGTTTCCAACAATAAGCCCGTCTACCAGTCAAAAAAAAAAAAATAATCCTGTCTTGGCCTTTTAGCCTAGACGCAGGGAGCACAAGCTAGCGTATGTGTCTAGCATAGATCCAGCCCATGTCAGTACGTAATAATCCTGTCTTGGCCTATTGTCCGAGACATAGGGAGCACTAGCGTATGTGTCTACATACTTGATACTGTGGAATGTGTGTGTCGATCGATTGCCCATTGTGCGCGTGTTGTCCGTGTGGAACGTCCATTTCTGTGTGGTAAGCATCCAAGCAAGCTTTGTGTACTTGCTTGGTGTTATTATGACTAGTCGCGTTATCTTAATCAGTACTTGCTTGTTCCAGTAATACATACATGCAGATTGCTGCAAATTTACTGTTGTTCGATTGTATCGGTGTCATTTTCCCTCAAAAGATTTGCCTAGCGTGTCCGTGCATTTCTTCTTCGTATCGAAGAAAATGCAAGTGTCTTGAATGACTCGTGAAGAGATCTCAATTAAAGAAGCATTGGCAAAAATATGCAAATTCATACTTGACCCAATATATTTCATGGTGTTAATTTTTACAGAAATAATCAACATGAATCCAATGATTAATCCCCTGAACGAGAGGAATATATTTAATAGTTAGCATTTGCTCGGAGATGAGGGAACTTCTCAGAGTTAATTGTTGGGTCATTTAGCTTGCATTTGAATCATTATACTATAGTATTCTTACTAGCATAAACTAAGATCCTTTCTAGTAGGTAGTCAGTTGTGTAGATGCGTTTATGCTAGTCTTCTTAGCTACGTATCCTAGATAATTGGGATGAGAAATGTCTCCATTCTCATTGTATCTAATTCTAACTGTGGACTGTAATTTTAAATGTCTAGATCTGGAAAGTTCAAAAGCATCTAGTTCTGTTTTTTACATACACTCTAAAATACTTTCCGCTATCCGGCCGTTTTTGTTCTTTATAGATCATATTTCTTGAAATTTATTAAAAAATGGCTTCATTGTCACTGTAGTGCTGTCCAAACATATTTATGGCGAATTTGATGTAGATCTGGTAATTCCATTTCTTAGTTCGATTAAATACCAATTGGAGTACCTGTTTTGCTTATGATATGTTTTTGGCGGGGCAAAAACTACAATCCAGCTAAACTGTTGCTTATTGGAGTGCATTTGTCTTTAGTTGAAACAACCCTTATGTGATGTCTTTGCCATAAGGCAAATTTAGATACAGTAAGCTGACTGGAATCTTCAAGATACATTTAGTACATCAAGATTAAGGTTTATCACAATATTGATAGATCCAGACATATGCAAACAAACTCACCTTTGAACTCTAGCATGAACACACTAGCGAGCGATATAATGAGGGATATGAGACAAACAAATTTTGAGATTCTCGAAGCCACCACAAGTACCTCACTGTTGAGGGATACTGAACCGATAATTCGCTGAAATATAAGGACCCATGCGCTTAGCCGAACTTTTGAACGCGAGTAGGCAAGTTCAATGATAAATTTAATGGGCTGCCTAATTCGTACTCTTGTAATGTTATTTAGTTTAAGATTCCATTTGCACAAGATAAATTTTTAAGTGGTCTAGGTGATGACACCTCGATTTTTGTTGAATATTATGCTGTTAATTTTTTCTAAGAGCAATCTCTATGGGAACAATATACTCTAGACATGTGCAACAATTGGAGCGGCATCAACGAGTGATGAAAATTCAAGCCTTTTGACTTGAAGTTTACAAGGCATTATTTTTCATGTAAACACATCTTAGGTGCAGGCAAAACATGGTTTATAAAATAGTTGGGTGTCCCTCGATTGCAGGAATATACCAATTTACATGATCGATGAACATTGTTTGGACGTAGCTCCTTTTTCCAAGCAAAGTGTACAAAGCTGCAATCATACATATGGCACTGCTTATCATCCCCAATAGAAAATATAGTTTGTGTGAAATGCGATGCATTGGCAGGGCTGGGTGCAGGGTAACCCATGCATTAGAACTTGAAAATTGAACAATGAAGTCATTAGACTAATTTTGTGGGTGCACTACTGCTTGTCTGGATCTATCCAATGTGGCCAATAAGAGGAAGCAAGCTTGAAAAGTTAACCTTCTTGAAGTTAATTTTTAATGTCACTCATGAAGTGTGCTTGGCATAAGATCATGGAGGTACAGTTCTTAATTGACTGTATTTTTAACTCTTAGAGTATCTCATATTTCTCGTCTGTCAATAGTTATTTAATTCAAATGTATATGATATAAGTTTTTAAATATGTACTACAACGCTACTGTGATTGAAAAGTTTCACTACAAGCATAATAATGTGGAAAAATGTTATCAGATCATTTAGGTCCCACAAATGTTTAATATCTCAATTGTAAGCTATTTTTTGTTGAGACTCGAGTTCGGCTGCACTTTAGAGTCTACTTCATATTTAACAAGAGAGAGTTTTCATGTGTGTAAGCATCCTATATATACACATATAATTCAAAACCAAGTGATGGGAGATAACAATCTCGGTATTTTCTTGAAGTTAGTCGATGCAACAATAATGTCCCAAACATCTCACCATTTTTGCACGCATTTTTTTTGGTGTCAGAGGGTGTGGATGCTTGGTTGGTAGGTTATGGATTCTGGGAGTATCAACTCTCTCATTCCTGAATGACAAAGGGAATCACAGGGAAGTTTGACAAGAAACTGAAATTAAATGATAAATTCACCATACAATACTATCAAGTACAATGTTAAGAGGCCTAGCACCCTCTTGATATATGGGTCTTGGATCCCCACCTCCTCATAGTAATATCACACTGAACATCACTTAAAATAGTACCATATTGTATATATTAATTATTAAGGGAACAAAGTATAGATTATTATAATCACAAAAAAGTACGGATTATTATATTTAAAGCACATAAAAATGGAAATTTTCAAAAATATCTTTGATTGCCACTAGCGCATATTCCTGACTTTGAAGGTCCTAAACATTGTCCAAGGCTTGAAGTATATCATCTCTTATATCTTCAAACTTTTCGATCCCAACACTGAATCTGACCAAGTTGTTATTGATCCCCTTCATAGCCATTTTGTCTCCACTTTGACCCCTGGTAAAAACAAAAAATATTCATATAAAATCAACATTTCCTTCCATTAGAATTACTAGATTAATCATACTGAAAAGAAATGATTACCAGAAAGACATGACTGCTGGCTGCTGCACCAGGCTCTCGCAGCCCCCAAAGGATGTGGCAATGAACGGAATCTTTAGCGCATCTATGAACCTCATGGTCCCGTAAAGGTCTGACGCCACCTCGAAGCTGAGTACACCGCCGCAACCAGCCATCTGCATCTTAGCGATGTGGTGCCAAGGGCAGCTCTTCAGCCCGGGGTAGTGCACCCGCTCTATCTTCGGGTGGCACTCCAGCAGACACGCCATGCGCAGTGCTGTGTGGTTTTGTGCCTCGACGCGGAGTGCCATTGTCTTAAGGCCACGTATAATCATGTACGCTGAATTCTGGAAGACACCAAAAAATCGATATAACCCATTAATTAGATTTAAATTGGAACTTTTAACTGTTGGATCTTATTAGTTTTTTTCATAAAGCCATCTAAACAAAATTGATTGTCCAGCAACCCACAAAAGTCTCTGAATTTGTTTTCATATATTTCTCTTCAGCGTGTTCTTTTCAAATGACATGACTATCGTGTTGCACCTCTAGTGTGGTTACAGATAATTTCTTATAACTTCATTTTGCTCATAACACTGATTATATTTTAATAATATTGGTGGTATAATGAGTAAAATTTTTGTGATGTATCAGGATAAATGGTAACTAAGCTACAGTCCACACATCCATATACAGTGATGCTGGAGGCCTTATAAGGCTTTCACTAAAACACAATGGGCACATGAACTAAGGGTACCGTTTATTGATATGTATAACTCCCTCTTACGCTTCTCATCCGATAGCGGAGAAATTTTGCAGAGGCTATCCGTGGGTCAATATTAAGATGAATATGCGTGCATACGTACCGGACTAATGGCACCACCAAGGTGATGGTGCCATGAGCGTATTCTGGAGATGAGCGCATCCGAGCCACTAACGCATCCAGCAATGACCTGGAGATTATTTGAGCACGGGAGTAAGCACTCTCCCATTGGAATGGCAAAAAATGGAGGAACAAAACACAATGCATGGGGGAGTAACCTACATCATGGTGTCCAGCAATGAACTTTGTGGCCGAGTGCAGAACGATGTCAGCTCCGAGGGTTAGCGGCTTCTGGTTGACAGGTGAGGCGAGCGTGCTGTCGACACACACCAGAGCCCCCTTCCGGTGGCACAGGTCGGCGACGAGCCTGATGTCCACGCACTTCAGCAGCGGGTTTGTCGGAGAATCTGTGTAGAAGAGAGTGACCTGCGCGTGTTGGGAACTTAATAATTCGGTAAAGTACTTATTAGGAGGTATGTGCATGGGACTAGATTGATATCAGAAACATGTCAGTGCATGTGAATGCATAGGATCGATTGACTGGGTAAATTAAGTAACATGCATGCTTGGGACAGACGGCACCTACATCGTTCTTGTCAAGAACCGCGTTTAGTGACGACTCCATGCCGTCCAGATCGATGTACGTGGACTGCAGATCAACGTGAGAATGGCAGCATCGCATGATATCAACAAGGGTCAGACACATGACATCATTGCCAGGAGGGTAAAGTTAACTTACCCTGATGCCCATCCCGAAGAGCCTGTCGCTGATGAAGGCACCTGCCTCGTGTACCAGTCGTTGGTAGTCACGACGTGCCCCCCCCCGGCGGCACGAGGGCGAGCAGCGTCGCGGCTATGGCGTTCATGCCGGATGAAGTCACCAGGGTCGACTCTGCCTTCTCAAGCGCACTGCCATGCCAAATAATTAAAAATCTTTAGCTAAGCACTATTTATGATTCAAGTTTTCTTTCACAACGTTCGCGAAAAAAGAAGTTTCCTTTCACAAGTACAAAATAGCATATGTGTTCTGCAAATCGATAATATAACATGATATATAGAAACCTGATTTTATCTTCCAGGACCTTCACGGTTGGGTTACCGTACCGGCCGTACTCAAAGCCCCCCACGCACCGGCCTTCCTTGAAAGCAATCAGGTCGTCGGAGCTCTTAAACCACTGCGCCGTACCGACCATGATCGGCGGCAGGATCGAGTCCGTGCTCACATCTACTTTGCCAAGCTTCTCCCCGGCATGGACCACGAGTGTCTCGTCAGAGGAGCTGTCATCCTGCTGACTGGCCGGTTCGGCACCGCCGTCGCCAAAGAAATCTGAGCCACTACTCTCATTGCCAGGAAGGGGACGACGGTGCTGTAGCACCTCCCGGCACAAGTCTTCAGCGGGGATGCTCTCGGAACATGGAGAATGCCGTGGATGTAGGAGAAGGCGGTGATGATGCGAGTGCGAGGTCTTCACAAGAGAGGACGACGGAAGCATTTGTGGTGGAACAAGAACTGGAAGATGGAGTAAGCTTATGTGATTAAGGTGTTGAGCCTCGGAGAGAAATTCCTAGCGTCAGATATTTTACATATATACAGACACCTGCCCACATATCTTCCTTCAGAAAACAAGTAAACATCGACGTGCGTAGACTTGCTATGTAAAGGTACTTCCTTCAGAAAAAAAAAAACGTAGCCTATATACAGACACATGCCCACATGGGCATGTAATCATGTATGTACATTCCGACACGAGGTTCATATGCGTGATGTGTCCAAAAGGTATCAATCCTCCATCATTAATTAAGTGTCTCAAGACATATGTGATAGCTAGTACATTTTGAATATATATGAAGGGGATTGAGATGAACGAAAGAGACTAATTTGTTCGATTTGATTAGTGTCCGGGCAATGCATTGATGGTCATGCTGTACTTATATTCGAGTAAAATCAACAAAACCTCATCAATGAGGCAAATTTTTTATTTGTGAAAAATCAACGAGTCACTTTTGTATATATGGACATCTCTATTTAGTCTCAAAAATGTTTACATATTGTGATGTAAAGATGCTCTGCTCACCATTTTAGACTGTGTCTCAATGGTGTTACACTATTCAATAGATGTAGACAAAAAAAATATATGACGTTGAGCATGAAAGCAAAGATACTTTCTGTTCCATTTCATAAAATTGTCTCAAGTGTATTTCATGCATTTTGGGTATACAATATGTAACATAGCTAGCTAGACAAGTCGTATACAACCTATTCTAGTGTCCAAAAATTTGGTGATATGAGGTCGAATTAGTTTGTGCCGTATTCGGCTACATTTTGTCAGAGGCCTTCAGGTCGAAGATTGGCTCCTTTAAGGACTTGTCTGGTAGAGTTCTCCGTCATGTCGAAACGGATTCTACCATGGATTCTCTGGAAAAGTTGCTTCTCATAGAAAGCGGGAGTTTTTTTACAAATTGTTCGGCAAAACAACTTTTGCTCTTCTTCCCTTCTCAAGCCAGGGGAGGGACCAGGGAAAGCAGGTTTTTTCAGCTTCATCTCCGTCCCTCTCATGCGCCAGAATCTGCTCCTCCCTAGATTCTTTGGGGGAGCTATTTTGTGAGCCACCCTTTGGTATAGCTCCCCCAAAAGCAGCTTCTTAAGCTGGTTTTGAAGCTCTACCAAACAGCCCTAAGTTATCACATATTTCAATATCTTTTTGGGATACTAGAGAATAGGCACTGCATGGTGCCCTCCAAAGCACGCATGAGATGGTAAGGTATAAAAAAGGCCTTCTTGGGAGGTTTTCCTTCATGGTGAATGTATATAATATTTCTCAAATACAAAAATAATGTACAATGTGTCTACAACAAGTGATTCAAACATCATCACCATGTTGCGGATTAAAATAAAGACCATGTTTCATACAAAATTCGCACCACCAATGAAGCTTAATGTCTATTACCACCTATAATTTCTAACTGGATATCAACAAAATGATAACATAAGAAATCACATGAAACTGCATCGGAACATTATTTGCGTAAGATTTTATAAGCATGGAAAGCATAACCTCCAACAATGAAAAAAATTAAATGCAAAGGAGACAAGTGCAAAGGTAGAATTTGAAGGACTGAGAAAAGTGTTCCATGAATTAACACAGGGTACAAAAAAAACCAAATGCTTCATTGGATTGTACAAATGTTGTGTGAAATTCATACAGAACATTACAGGTGTAATTGAAAAGATACAAACTTAGTGCACTATGAGCGGGAGAAAGATGGGTTGAGACTAACGACCATCTTTATGTATCCATATCAGAGCAACGAAAATTCTTTGCTTGCAGAAAACGATTTTATTGAAGCACGAATGGACTTTGGCCTGAGGCAAAATGGAATCTTACGGGAATCAGTCCATACGTGAAAACATGTTCTACATTACAAATTGCAAGGCATGTGGCATGTGGCTTTAGGACGATCCAAACTGTGAAAACCGTCCAGGAGTCGTTTCGCTTCAACCTTTATATTTTTCATAGGGACATCATCTTTTGATGACATTTGACCGCGCACAGTACTTAGTGTAGTTCTATATTTCTCTTCTTCCTTAAAACATGTGGCTGGATTACTTATATATAAGATGATTCCCTCGGAGAGAACTGTTTCCGAGGGACGTAGACAACAAATGATTCATTATTTTGTGGTCGGTGCAGCTAATAAAATGGCTAGTGTATGATTTGTCTAAAATGAATCTGTCAAAAGGAAAATCCATTGGGTAAGAGCACAAGAAATTGACAGAAAATGAGCTTTTGGGAGCCTAGTGCGAGAAAGTCATAAAAACAAGGTTGAATCAAAGAACGATAGAAGTTTCATTGGTTTCCATGTTCTTTGTTTCTGTGACTGTTAATTTTTGCAACCCTCAGCTCGACTTAGATGTATGGTAATTGACTGGAAATGACAGACTGTGTTCTTCGTAGAGCACTCTCAGCCTGGATTGGTTCTGTAGTATTGATGTGAGTCGATACATTAAAAATTTCGTCAAAGAGCACAAAAAAGAAAAGACTGGCTGTAGTACCGATAGAGGAAAAACAATCTAAAGATACTTTGGGAAATGCATAGATCTTCGGTGGAATAGATCTTAACTCACATGTATGCCACTCAGCTCATACTGAGTGCAAGTCCACAGGAAATACTTGGGGAAAGAAATCAGTCCATGTGCCATTTCTTACAATTCATACTACAATCCAAGGAATAAAGGTCATGTGGACTTGGTTCCATGCGAGCCTGCAAACACCGTCCAGAAATCTTTTTTTTTTTTTTTTTTTTTTTTTTTTTTTTTTTTTTTTGCGAATCACCGTCCAGGAATCATTAATCATCTGCAGGTACAATAAGACTACGGCAAAGCACTAGGTCCCACTTTAAATAAATTGTATTTACGCATGGTTAGGTTAGGTTTTCTCAATGATTCTTGTCAGGCTTTTTTCATATTTTTGGGAATACTGTCGACTTTATGTTTCTATATGATGCATGACTGCGAAGTAGGCTCCCATTTGATTTACCTTTCATTGTGACTGTAATAATAAGCTTTAAAATATATGATTCTCCCTGAGGACTGTGTTCTAGGCAGCTACAAGAGAAAGAAGAAGAAAAAGAAAGCTCCCATTAACTTTTGCAGGGGCCGGCTCCGGCCCCCCAGAAATTAAAAATGGCTAGTGTTTGCATTCCTTCTTTTATGCACATCATTCCACCAATTAAAAATGAAACGCTAGATTCTGCTTGTTTCCCAGGAATCTTGTGCTCAATATGAAGGCTTATTGGCATTTTGATTTTTTCTTAGCAGAAACCGGAACCTTTTTTATCATATAACCTGGAACTTTACTTATGTACAGGAAATTGGATATGTTCATAACAAAAAGCTGCGCTCCTGTTTTTTATGCACTGCACAGGCCGATGTTGTTAGTGTAGGATCCAAGGATTACTATTCATCTAGCCCGCATGCTTGATGCACACAAACTAGGAGGTAGAATCACAACAAGGGCCTAATTATCTTGATCCGCACACAAAGAAGCATAGAATGCTCGAACAGATTATCAATTGTTGTATGAAAACTTATTTGCCAAAAAAAAGTTTACAAGAGAACTTGCAAATTCATGAGAATCTCGTTAGAAAAGTAGAAACCGGATAAACATGTTCGCAAATTCAAGTTACATGGACATGTACGTGGCTTATATTAGACACACCTCGCTAGGACACCTAAACTAAATAGAAAACTAACTCATTACAAGACTTGGATTCGATGAGCACCCGAAACACAAACGAGTCAAGGTCCCGACCGTAGAATCACTCAATATTTCCTCAATATACCATCCAGTACGGGGTGTTGCCACACTCGCGCAATCACTTTCCTCTGCAGAACCGCGCATAAAAAGTACAATTATAAACCTATATATTCTCATTTATTTTTGTTCTTGTTAAGTTTCATCTCTATTTTTTTTTTTTTTGCGAGGAAGTTCATCTCTAGTTAGCCCAGTTATTTCTAGCAAAAAGCTTTCTGTACGAATCATTTATAAACAGTTCAAACAAGCTACACTAGCTCAACTGCGGAGATCAATTGGGTAATCAACTCATCTTGATGGCGTTGCCTCTCTTAACTGTTACACATTCAACACACACAAGGGATCAACACAACACATTCAATACGCAAATGACAGAGAGCTAGGGCACAAATTCATCGCAGTGCTTCTCCAAATGGCATCACTACGGGTAGGGATGAAAGCAAAAATGGCATTTATCGGATAACCCAGGCTCGTTTTCGACTTCTCCCGACCGTAGTAGTTGGAAATGAAATACCAAAAAAATGAAAACAAAAGTGGAAGTATTTGGTGGAAACAAAAATAAAAACAATTTTAGACTTTTCCGATCGTTTCCGACAATTTCCGTTTTAGACCGGAAATTACCGCAGATATTTTACCGTTTTATGTTAGTCTAGCCAACTAAATATATATTATATTTTAAATAGGCAATAAACGATGATGTCACTACTTATATTTTTACATTTTAATTTGAATCTCTTTTCAAATGTTTCGCGTCTTTATGATACATTTATAGCTAGTTTACGTATCAATAATATATTCACAGTTAATATGTTTATACATGATGTGTTACAGCTAATACAAGGCTGTGATTTGTGTTACCGATAATTAATATCGATTCCCGATCGATTCCGCATATTTCTATCATGGTAATTCCATTTTCGATATTCTCATAAAACCGACGCCGTATTGTTCACTACCGCTACCGATTTCGCTATCGAGAAAAAAAAAATGAAACTGAAAACCATATAGCCTTCTTCCGACCGTTTCCCGACTGCTTTCATCCCTAACTACGGGAGACCCCCACTTTGCCGAGTGCCTGGACCATATACATCGGCAAACTCTTTGCCGAGTGTAGCACTCGGCAAAGAGCCCACGTGACACTCGGCAAAGAGAAACACTCGACAAAGTGTTAATAGAAAAAAACACCTGAAAAAAATAGCAAACATATTTTGTTTAATGAGGGGAGGCCCCCACCGGCCAGCCCGCCTGTCACCGTCATCCGCAGGGCCCGTAATTTTCGCGCGCTATGCGGCCGGCGGGATTCGAACCCGCGACCTCTCCTTCGCGTGTGGAGCCCCTCTACCACTACACCATAGCATCACATGTGCCCATATCATTCCACACGTATTTACTAAACCAAGTGTCAACTGATGGTTTGAGGCCCTAAATGAATTCAAATAAAAAAGTTGTCAGCTACAAAGTTTCATAACTTTTCGAGATCTACAACTTTCATTTTGGTGTTCAAAACTTTCCTTTTTGAATTAATTTAGTGGCTCAAAAAATCAATCGAAATTTTGTTTGCCGAGTGTAATAGGAAAAACACTCGGCAAAGGAGCCTCTTTGCCGAGTGTACACGTTGACACTCGGCAAAGGAGCCTCTTTGCCGAGTGTACACGTTGACGCTCGGCACAGAGGCCTCTTTGCCGAGTGTCGGGATGGACACTCGGCAAATTTTTTAATCTTTGCCGAGTGCCGAAAAAAACACTTGGCAAAGGCTTTTTTGCCGAGTTTTTTTTTTTTTTTTTTTTTGCATTCGGCAAAGACCTTGTTTGCCGAGTGCTCGAATAAATACAGTCAGCAAAGAGCTCGACACTCGGCAACGTCGGTTTTCCCGTAGTGCATGCTAGCGGTGCAAGGATGGATGATCAAGAGAGAACGGCCGGTCGCGATGGGGGCGACGCGGGGGGCAACCTGCCTAGGGTTTCCCCGGCCATCGCCTCCACCGTACCCCCGCCCTTCCCCTTCGCCTTCGCTCCCCACCTCGCACCCCACAGGCCCGTCGCCTCCCTCCCCCGCAGAGCTTGTTTCTCCACCCAAGTCCCTCGCCCCCGATCGCCAAAACTTCAAGGTGCTCGATCGGGCCTGGCATTCGGTTCGTATTCCGACCAATATTTCAAGGAGCCACAGGTCGCAGTTGTTGATGGCGTCGCCGTGCCAAGTTCATGCAAGGGTGGGGACGAACTCGCGATGCAGCAAAATCCGCGGGCGACACGGGAGGCGACCCTGTAATACCCAGGAAAAATCTAATTAAGCCTTTATGCTATTTTTTGGGCTTGATTAGTGGGCTAAATGAGGGAGTTAACCAGGCCTTAATGGAGTCCGTTTAGTAGAAGAGAAAGGAGACCGAACCCTGCTACAACCCACGCCCCCTGTTTTGCTACACGTCAGTTCACGGTTCTTTCGGATCGTGGCGTTCTTCGGTTCCCTGCGTTTTCCTTGTTTGGTCAGGAGATCGGGCCATTCGGTGTGCAACGAGCAGGCAGGTCGCAGCAAGGGACGGGCTCCGAGCAGTAGAAAGAGCGGGGGATCGAGACCTTGATTAGGTAACAATCGAAGTCAATCCTTTCCTTACTGACCTCTCCCTTCAGCGCTGGATCAGATGAGTTTATTTGTCTAGGGTCAGAGTCTAGAATACGCGAACTGAGCTGCGCTGCAGTTTCAGGCTGCTTGTAACTAGAACGAACAGGTTTTCCGGGGCCTTCGGGTTCGATTATGAAATACTCGTGAATATTTGCAGACTGCAGAGGGTTTCAATACCGTTTCATAGAGTACTTAAACGCCAAGTTCAGTAGAAATGGAGATATGATTTTCTGAATATCAGCTGTTCGCAGTATAATGTGTAAACTGAATGTCTGTCTTGTGATTCATTTAACCTGAGTTACATTTCGAATCAATTTCTGTCATGAATACCAAAGTTGTAGATAATTTTCTGTAGATGCACTTAGTGTGCTCGTTTATCCTTTTCTCTGTTGTATAAAAATAGTTATGAAAATGTTAAGCCGACTGCTATGTGGAGACAGTTTTCAAGGTTATGACTTATGAGAGACTGTTTTGGGTTTTCTTTGCGAACGACCATTGGAGCGCTTTAGTTTCTATTGGTGTGTGATCATGTGGTTTTAAATATGTGATTGCTACTGTTCAATCGGGTGGTAGTGCTTCCAACCTTTGATTTGGAGAGCTCTTCATCGTTTTCGGTTAAGAAGCAAGTAACGTATGGGTGTGGCAAAATTGCTATGTAATATATGCATGTTTTGCATCTTTTCTGAATAAAATGGGAACACAACAGAATGCTATCAATTTGCCTTTTTTCTTGCTGAACCATTGACGATTGATGATTGTTTAGTTAACTTTATTCAACGGTGCATGATGTATGGATGTCAAACTCAATATGTCGTATGCTTGACACTTGGATTAGTTTTATCTATGCCGTTTATGATACTTAGTATATCTTGAACTGGTTGTGATCAGTGATATCATGCATACTTGTCATACATATGTATTATTTCAAATGGAGATCAAAGACCTCTCATCGCCATCGCGCCGACTAGTACCGGTACATTGCATGAGAGGTTGGCATCGTCCAACATAAAACTGTCCACTGAAGTCGCATCATGGCATGCATACATTCTTAATAATTAGAGGAGGCTGAATTATTACGGAGATTGTGATGTCTTTTATTTGGAGAATTCTGGATGGTTGATTTATACATATGTCATAATGTATATCATTGATAGATTTATTGCTTTCAGGATGGCTGTTCTATGTTCATTCGTTTTAAAGTTAATAAACAACCATATGTTAGATATGTATGTATTCTTAACCGTTGCTTGCTGAGTTTATCTCACCCCTTTCACCTTTCCAGGTGCAAATAAATAAAGCGAGCATGATAGGCATGGGGAGTAGCTAAATTACATGTGCACACATGTTTTGGTCTTCGATCATTAGTTTTTCTCATGTTCAAGACTTGAGTTTGTAATAATGCTTTGATCCTTGGAGTTTGATCACTTTGTTAGATGTTACAAAGGGAGTGCTATTTCTTATAGGCAAATTTGAGAAAGCGTGGAATCACGCATGACACACTGTCAAAGTTGATTTCATCCGAGACACACTACGGATTTGTGGCGATTGTCTTTAAAACACTTTGACTCGTTTAACAATTAATTTCAACTTTTTTTATCTCAATATGCAGAATACTTTAGGACTTGAAACTTGACACAATATACATTATTGCATTCTCTATCATTAAAAATAGGTCTAGATTTTTTTATTGTAGTATTGTTATCTCATTGTATTAATATTTAATTTGTCAAGCAACTAAAAACAAGAATTTAAATTATCAATTACTACCTTAACCTGAGGATCTGAACGAGAGGCAATGTACTCTAAAATAATGGAGCGATGATCCAGTAAGCAACTAAAAGGAAGAACTTAACCTAGATATGAAACACGCTATCTAATAAGAAATCAGGAATACTTACTTATGAATAAGATGAATGAACGACGAATGATGAATGATGAATATCCTCTAAGATACAAGATTTAGGCTAAGTGCTCGCAAAGGGAGCACTTCCCTTCTCTTCTATCATACTCTCTCCCTATTCTACTAGTCTACAAGAGGCTCTAGGATCTTGGGAGTGGAATAACTTTTCTCTTTCTTTGTGTGGAATGGAGGGGGTACCACTTGCTTTATAGGTTGAGAATGTCGGTTTGGGGACAATCCACCGCCTTAGTCATTAATTGCAATTGCAATTTTTTTGTGACCATCTGGGGCGGTGGGTAGCGGGGAGCTACTCTGACAGGTCGGCCGACCTGGGCTCCTCTGGCCCAGATCTTCAGCCTGCTGCCTCTCCTGGACTTATTGATATTGGTCCTAGGTGATAGGCACATGGTCTTCATGGTTTTCTTTGTGCTTTGGGCCAATTCTCCTCCATATTCACCTTGTCCCACGACGACAATTTGTGACTGTTTGGTCACTTTTGGGCTTGTTTCCTCTAGATTTCATTGTCAATGCCCCTGCATGCATAATTTCACTAACACTTGAATAATTTATTAGTAATAACCTCCTATCTATGTTTGGTGTTTATTTTTATTCCTTTCATGCAGGTATTTGACGGTCAAAAAAGTGGTACTTTAGGACCATCAACATTGACGTCACCACAGGGCGCCGTCGATGGGGTGTCGGGCATGGCGGCTCCCTTACTGACCAGACCCAGCCCCTGCAGCCCTTGGTCACTGTCACCGCCATTGTTAGGTCGCTGCCATGTGCGTCTTCCACGAGGGAGAGGACGGTGGGCAGCTCATCTTTTTCCTCATCGCACAACTTCCCTATGCTCCGGGAACAGTTGGCAATCGCCGTGGATGTGGTTGGTTGCCAAGACATGGCTGAAGAAAAGAGGATGCGTTCTGCCATTGAGAGGTCGCTCCGAAAGTTCTTGCGGGCCAAGATCTCCTCTCTAGAGCAAGAAGTCGCAACTTCTTCCATGGACATATGGCCGTGCAATATATCCCCTTGCTGCCAGCAGAGATGTCGATCGTAGGGAGGTTGGTGAGTGTCGTGGGGAAGATGGGCTAGCCCAGGCTGGTCGAGACGACAGGCACCATCGACGGCATTGTTATGAAGTAGCGATGCATACTATGTATTAATACATCAAAGTCTTGTGTATACATTGCTCAAAAACAAGTCTCGCATATTAATTATGCTGTATCTCTTCTCCCAATCTGCAATTTCTACCGAGATAGAACATGCACTGCATGGGCAACAAGTAACAGTTTGAAAGCCTGTGCTCTGGGAACATCTGGTATAACTGAACAGTTCAGCACAGACAACTATGTACAGCAGCTCAGTCCTCACACACAGTTCAGATCGCATCGTGGTGTTTAACAATTGCCGTCGCGCAGTTCCAATGCTAGGTCGGGCGGTGCATTTACACATTGACACATACATGGTTGCTCTTGCGGCCCCAAAATCCTGCTGCAGCACCGGACTAGCAACCTCTTGATATGGGTCTCCTGTATTCCCTCCTCATATTAATATATATCACACGGAAGATCATTTAAACTAGCAACATATTGTATATATTAATTAATTATTAAGGGAACAAAGTACTGATATATATTATTTTGAAAGCATGTCAACATAGAAGCTTCCGAAAATATCAATGATTTACACTAGCACATATTCCCGAATTTATAGGTCCTAAACCTTGTCCAAGGCTTGAAGTATGTCGTCCCTTAAATCCTCAAACTTTTCAATCCCAGCACTGAATCTCACCAAGTTATTCTTGATCCCCTTCTTAGCCATTTCGTCTTCACTTTCATCCCTGGGAAAAACACAAACACATGCATATCAAATCAACATATTTCCTGTCATGAAGATCACTAAATTGATCACCTGACATGCAGCACATGATTGAATACCAGAAAGACATGACTGCCGGCTGCTGCACCAGGCTCTCGCACCCCCCAAATGATGTCGCAATGAAGGGAATCTTCAGCGCGTCTATGAAGCTCATGGTCCCGTAAATGTCTGATGCCACCTCGAAGCTGACTACACCGCCGCAACCAGCCATCGGGATCTTAGCGATGTGGTGCCAAGGGCAGCTCTTCAGCCCTGGGTAGTGCACCCGCTCTATCTTCGGGTGGCACTCCAGCAGACACGCCATGCGCAGCGCTGTGTGGTTCTGTGCCTCGACACGGAGTGCCATCGTCTTAAGGCCTCGTATGATCATGTACGCCGAATTCTGGAAGACGCCAACAACATTGCTATTACCCGTTAATTAGATGTATCAATCAGTTAAATGGAAATACTTGCATCGATCTTAGGGATTTTTTTCATACACACATCTAAATAAATTTGTTTGTCTAACAACTGCGACTCTTGTGAATTTTTATATTCCTCTACAGCGTGTTGATCGATCAAACGATCGACATGATTCTTTCAAAAAAAGAAAAACGATCGTCATGGCGGTTGGTAATCGCGGCTACAGATAATTTATGATATAACTTCACTTTACTCATGGCACTGTGATTAGGTGATGTATGCGGAGGGATGCTACAGATAGCATAGGAATTTCGCAGAAGCTTCAGCGGGTATATATTTAGATGGATACGGGTGGGTACGTACCGGACTAATGGCACCACCAAGGTGATGATGCCATGAGCGAATTCTGGATATGAGCGCATCTGAGCCACTGACGCATCCAGCAATGACCTGGAGATTATTCGAGCACCCAGTAAACACTCTCCAATATTGGAATGACACATATGGCGGGGGAGGCAAATTAGCTAGAATGCATATATAGAGCGGCGTAACGTACATCATGGTGCCCGGCAATGAACTTTGTGGGACGATGTCAGCTCCGAGAGTTAGCGGCTCCTGGTTGACAGGGGAGGCGAGCATGCTGTCGACACACACCAGGGCCCCTTTCCGGTGGCACAGCTCGGCACCTGCCTCCCATCCCGGACGCCCATCCCGGAGAGCCTGTTGCTGATGAAGGCACCTGCCTCGCTGTAGCAGTCGTTGGTAGTCACGACGTGGCCCCCCGGCGGCACGAGGGCGAGGAGCGTCGCAGCAATGGCGTTCATGCCGGATGAAGTCACCAGGGTCGACTCTGCCTTCTAAAGCGCACTGCCGTACCGAACAAAAAAAATGTTTAGCTAATTATTAGCACTATATATTCATGATTCAAGTTTTTTTTTTTTGCTTTCATAATCAATAATTGACTAATACGAATACAATGTGTGTTCTGCAAATTGGCATGCTATATAGAAGGGGACCTGATTTTAGTCTCATTTTAGATTGTGTCTCAATGCGTTACACCATTCAATGCAATTAGACAAACAATTTATACCGTGTGGACATCTTTATTTAGTCTCTAGGACGTTAGCATATACTCTTTGTACCATTTTAGATTGTGTCTCAATGGTGTTACACCATTCAATGCAATTAGACAAACAATTTATACCGTGTGGGGCATGGAAGCAAATATACTTTATGTTCCATTTTAGAAAGTGCCTCAAAGTTGTAACACTATTTGATGCATTTTTGGACAAACAATATGTAACGTGGAGAGCATGCATGGAAGCATTATGTTATTTCGATAGCTAGGCAAGTCATAACCAAACTATTCTAGCTAGTCATTTGGTGATGTGAGGTTGAGCAGGGCCTTCCCGAGGAATTTGGAGGCCTCCGAGGCCTTTTAACGTAGGTGACAAAATGCCATGATAAACAATTTAACATCAACATTAGTGATGTCCACGTTACCATCAGTAGCCTGGTTATCACCATGATTAGCCGCTTGAACATTTGTGCTATCAATAAGAACTTCCTGGCCAATATCCGTTGCCTCTGGCCAATTTAATTATGCTTCACTAATTGAATGATAATTGACTACAAGCGAAGGAGATAGACGGTTTAAACAAACAAAAAGATCCAAAATTTCAAACACATGTCTAGAATCATAGGAAAACTACAAACAAATATAGTCAAAATTAACTCGTTAGGAGCCCATCCAAGATCGTTGTAGACCCAACAAATTAGTAGTTCCCAACCGCGGGTGGAGTGAAATCCAAAAAAAAAAATCCGTAACTAGAAGAATAAAAGAAGCTTTTATTGAGTCATTTAAGAAGAATTCCTGAGCCCAAGAATTCAAAATGACAAGTTCCTCTTTACCCAGAAAAAAGAACCACTTAGAATAGCCAAACAGATTATATTTGTTGAGAAATGCAAAATGATATTATCTATGCTTCTGGACGTTAACATATACTCTTTGTAGTACCATTTTAGATTGTGTCTCAATGCGTTACACCATTCAATGCAATTAGACAAACAATTTATACCGTGTGGGGCATGGAAGCAAAGATACTTTATGTTCCATTTTAGAAAGTGCCTCAAAGTTTGTAACACTATTGATGCATTTTTGGACAAATAATATGTAACGTGGAGAGCATGGAAGCATTATGTTATTTCGATAGCTAGGCAAGTCATAACCAAACTATTCTAGCTAGTCATTTGGTGATGTGAGGTTGAGCAGGGCCGTCCCGCGCAGTACTACTGAGTGTGGTTCTAAATTCCTCTTCTACCATAAACATGTGGTTAGATTACTTATATATAAGCCCTCAAAAAAACATTACTTATATATAAAATGATTCCCTCAGAGAGAACTGTTTCCGAGGAACATAGACAACAAATAATTCATTATTTTGTGGCCGATCTCCAGCTTGTAAAATGGCTAGTGTATAACACGTCCAAAATGATTTCATTCAAAAGAAAACTTGTCCAAACTGATTCCATCAAAAGAAAATCCATTAAATAATGGAGCACAAGAAAATGACAGTAATGAGAATTGTTTTGGCCCAAACGAACTTTTGAGAGCCAACTACCAGAAAGTGCTCGTCTTTCCCTCGCAGAGCACCCTGTTTCCATACAACGCAAGTGTTTCGAGGGGTTTTGGTTTCCTTGCATATACACAGTCATCCTGTTGTGACTTCTTCCCCCTACATATAAATGAGTAATCTAGGTTCACTCATTCGATGCCCCCGACGAACAGATGATACTATCTTCCATCGTTTTCATGTGGATTATCTTGTGATGAGGGGATCAACTCTTCACCTGGGATAATATCCCCTTTTTCGTTAAACAGACCTTTAGTGTTCCATTTATATACTCTGTTTGAACATTTACAGCATACTTATTGGATGAATTTGTAAGGAAGCTTCCAAATCATACACAGCGTTCAATATGGATAAGAAGGAAAAGGCACAGGACAAGTTTGAATAGAAATACGGCAATAATTTTATTCGCATCCATGTGCTTCTATCTGTGACTGTTATTTCTGCTTGTTTCCCAGGAATCCTGTGCTCAATATGAAGGTTTTTTCTTAGTAGAAACTGGAACTTTTTTTATCATACAACTCGGAATTTTACTGATGTACAGAAAATTGGATACGTTCGTAACAAAAAGCTACACTCCTTTTTTTTAATGCAGCGCACAAGACGATCTTCTTATTGTAGGATCCATGGATAACTATCACGACCTTGCGGATGAGGAACCATAACATCTAGCCCAGCATGCTTGATGCACACAAACTAGGAGGTACAATCACAAAGACTCAGCATGCAGCCTAAATATCTTAACAGCACAGAGAGAACAAGCATAGAGAATGCTTGAACAGATTAGCAAGTGTTGTATGAGAACTTATCTGCAAAAAGAAAAACCAAAACCAAAAGTTTTGTACGAGAACTTGTGAATTCGTGAGACCCTCGTTAGAAAAGTAGAAATTGGCTTAAGATATTGGGAATTTCAAGTTACATGGGCATGCACCCGTGGCTTATATAGACACCTAAGACACCTAAACTAAACTGGAAACTAGCCCCGAGAGACAAACTGAGTCCAAGTCCCGGCCGTTTAATCACTCAAAAATGTTTCCTCAGTATACCATCCAGTACGGGGTGTTGCCACACTAGCGCACTCACTTTCCTCTGCTGGCAAGATTAACTACCCATATAGAGTACAATTTTAAACCTATCTTCTCATTTATTTTTGTTCCTGTTAAGTTTCATCTCCAGTTAGCCCATTTATTTCTAGCAAAAGCCTTTCTCGCTACTGTACGTCTGTACGAACCATTTATAAACAGTTCAAACAAGCTACACTAGCTCAACTGCAGAGATCAATTGGGGTAATCAACTCATCTTGATGGTGTGGCCTCTCTCAACTGTTGCACATTCAATATGCACAAGGGATCACCACAACACAACTGATGTTAGTTTCTGCAAAAGACAGAGAGCTAGGTTTCATAGCAGTGTTTCAAATGGCATGCTAGTGGTGCAAGAATGGATGATCATTTGTTCATTGCAGTCAGTTCAATTGTTCATTGCAGTCAGTTGTGTGACAAAAGGTCATGGTTCCTTACTGGAGCAGAAAATATTTGGACTAAGCCTTCAAAGAGATGAAGTTGTTAGGAGGCATTGTTGCCTGGTAACTCACAAGCAGCCATTTTGTTCTTTGACTTCACATGTCCCAGCATCTCAGCCACTGTCCTACAGCGGCACTGCTTCCCTGGGCGAATGACATCCCCATAGACTGCCATCTCAATAACATCAAGCTCCTTATCTGTTCCAATAGTGAAGAGAAGAAACCATAAGACTGTCTAATATTTAGGACATGTTTGGATTGGATTCTAAAAGTGCTTCTACTCCGGATTCTTGGAGAAGCTTGCCAAACAGTTCAAAACAAAACAGATTCTGCTCCTCCCCTCAAGAAGCACTTCTCAATTTTATACTAGAAGTCAAAAGCCATAAAAATGTTAGCTTCTTATGACTTCTCCACCCATTTTATATTGAACGTAAGACAAGCCATTTTGCAAAACATTTTAAAAGTGCTTCTTGCATAGAATCTATTTTTCTAGAGAAGCTATTTTTTAAAGAATCTATTTTTCTAGAGAGGCTGTTTTCTAAAGAATCCATGCCAAACGGGGCCTTAGAATCAAATAAAGGTTCCCGTGTTTTGAAAGTGAATGGGCAAATCCACACGCATGCTTGGTTGAAGTTTTGTTCCGGGTATCAAATTTTAGGAACTTGTTCAATGTCACAGAAAATAAGAAGTTGGCAATAGTCAGTGCAGCAGATACTATAGTATAATATTTCTAAAAGTGAAACATCAAAATGAGGGAGTGAAATTGCTCATAAATCGATGTCAAACATAAAGAACAAACCAGCAGCCCATTTGCAAGAAGTAACTTTTTTATGTTCAATGCGTTTAGTCATTAGCGAACATAATCAAGATCCTAAGGCACTGAAGTAAAACAAGCTGTGAAACTCTACCTGGACACAAACAGTTGTTACTTAACGAATGTGAAGACACCATAATAAGGAATCAATAAAGGCAAGCAAAAAGTTAGAAAAGTCACACACAGAACTCTCAACTATTGGGGCTCTTGATGTATTTGTGTGTGGATCAGCATTGACTTCAATATGGTCATGATGAGAAGGTTCAAAAGAATAAATTATGCGAATGAACAACGAAGAATATATGCTTTATTTCTTAACAGTGAAATAGGAAATCTATGTTTTTTCACAGGAACGAAGGCAGATTAAGCTTGTTGTTCACTTAGATCCAATGTTATCCACTTAGATTCAATAATGGGTTAAATGTTTTGTTTCACTCCACCACCCACAATGCCTTTCATCTCTCAGCTCTAACAATAAGCCACATTTTTCAGTCATTGATAAATTTGTGGTACGAACAAAATCACATTTCTCTCCTTGACGACATGTATGCTAATGCCAGTGTTCAAATGAATATGTTTTTGTTATTACTAATGTTTAACCAATTTCATTTTTGACTTTACTTGCTGGTTGTATATGACACTGATTATCAGAGAAGTGGCAATGTCTGGAACATTGTACACAGGGACAAAAATTAATCTACTCACCGGTAAACTTGATATCGCAGGAGAAACCACGCATCTCTGCTTCCTTTACCCATTCTTTGTCAGATTTGGATCGGTTCACCCTAGTCTGGAGGATCTGGCAGTTCTCAACAGTAGACTCTCCTCCTAAAATAAATGACCAACCCGCTGTCAGTTGCTATTGCAAAGGATACTGCAGCAGAAAAGTGATGCACACTATTCATGTATGACCTGCGACATTAGTTGGGAAATTACACAGAAGAAGACTTACTTTTCCAATTTTGTGTGTTTGTTTTCGACAAAATTAACAATTGCAACGCCAATTAATAGATTGGTAGGTTTGAATAAATTTTACTAGCTGCGGTCTACATGTTTTCAAGGCGTGTCGGCCTGAACGATTGCCAGACCACCGCTCAGCCGCCTAGTCGTGCTGAACAGATGCCTAGGTGCGATTAGGCAATCTCTAGGCGGGCGCCTAGGGACCTAGTCGTCCAGGCTTCCTAGTCACTAGTCGACTAGAGTATATTCATATATTGTTTATGTGAATTTGAATTGAAAAAACAGAGATCGGATGCTTTGAAAACAATGGTGGTATATGCTTAGTGCTAGAACAAAAAATGTCATCACATACATGGTCATATCCTATCAGAAGAAGCTAATTAGTGTAATTAGTGACAAACGCATATCTGTACCCAACTAGATAGGATAGTCTCATAAATGTAGTTGTCTTTACTTAATTCCGCTACACCTAGCTTAGATCAAGATTGCAGAGGCACAAGAACAATTTCTACATGATCAAACTGCCAAGGACTCTACAACTGCGATAATATGATACAGATTGAGTGATGATGATACAGTCTTAAATGGACACATCACCACGTTTTATAGACATGGACCTGTTTCTGGGAGCTTTAAGCAGCCTTACTCCCTCTGTTCATGTATTTATGACGTTGGGAGAACTAAATGGAGGAAGTAGTTAGTTTGATTAAAATGTATCAGTCCCATTCCCAAATGTGAGTGGTGAACGAAACCTTGCCCTTATCTGGTCACTATGCACATATTAGATTGAGAAACTAGTCAAACACCAAGCCTTGTTTATTCTCCAGTAGACAGATCAAAATCTATGTAAATGAAACATTTTGAGAGACGGTAGGATTGAGCCTGGAGATTTCAAAGCATACTGAAACACAACCAATCTCACTCCACCTGGTCATAAACACTTGTGCCGCGATTTTAATTCTTCTCAGGGTGATCCAGTGCTGCCTAAATGAAGTAAATGCAGTTCCTTGAACTAATAATTCTATCAAAAAGTCACCCATAGAATCCGCTCTATCTGCAGGTACGCTCGAACCGTTCCAAATTAGCAATTTTTTTAGGAGGACGAGAGATGTGCTGAATGCAAGAACATCACCTTTGGAGAAGGGGACGATGTGGTCGTACTCGTAGCAGAGGCAGCCGTGGCAGCTCCAAAAGCGACGGCAGACGACGTTGCCGGCGGCGTCCTGTCGCCACCGTTCCGGGTGCCGCCCCATCACCACCGCCGCCTTCTTCCAGCACGCCGCCCGGGTCTTCTCGTCGAAGGACCGCGGGCGCTCCTTCTCCCTCGCCGTCGAGCTCCCGCCGCCGCCCGCGTCGCCGGTCTGCTCGCGGAGGTGAGAGGAAGGGCCCGCCATTCGATAGCGCCCCTCCTCACCGTGGGAAGCAGAACACCACCTAGATCTGCCAGTTTCTGTTCCCCCTCGTCAGTAAGTGTACCTTTGTGATTTTAGATTCCATTTTTTAACTATTTCTTTTCTATATATCAGTGGAACACAAAAAAAAATCCGGATTGGAAGAGCCCCCTAAATTTATTTCAAATAGTTTGGAAAACACATGAATGTTATCTCAATAAATTTATTTTAAATAGTTTGTCTATTTGCCGAACTTCAAAAGGCTATATAAGGTCGAATATAATACCTAATATACACTGCAACTCACCCAGGTGGTGTCCGGTAAGTTGTGGTGGCAGGAGGATAGTCGACGATGGTGGCGACAATTAGATCGCAATTGAGCGTCGTTGCGTGTGATGTGAAAGGGTTTAGGAGCTTCTCCTCAGCGTGCTATAGCCTGGCATGCAGCTTGTCAATAAGGCAGCGGAAGCAGGATGTCAATGAGGACCTTGATGGCGAGGGGCAACGGCGGCAGTGATAGGAACACGAAATCCGCCGCACTCGCCTGTGGGGATGTGGTTTAGAAGATGTCAACACCGTGCGCACAAATGAGAGAGAATTAGGGACGTCGAAAATTTTGTTGAATCTCACTGGAGAGGAAGAATTGACTGCAAGGTCAACTCAGTCCCGGTGGCGCTCTGTCCATGTGCTCACGTCCCGGTATAGCTCGCCGGCGGCCATGAGCTGTAACAATTGGTATTTAGAGCCTTATTTTCTTTCGCTTGTGGGTGTGTGTTCCGATTTGGTGGTGAATCCATGGCGGCGGCCACGGGCTGTGACACTCCAACGGTGTTGAGGAAGCCGTGTAGTTGAATGCATCGCATGGACGGTGTCGCGAGGGAAGTTTATGATCTCGCGTTCCTCCTCTCGTCCGTCCCAAACTTGCGTACGAGGCTCACCGTCCTTAATTGTCTGAATCACCTCGATCGATCAACCGGCCGGCGAAGTAGCTAGCCCTCAACGGCGTGTACGTACGTACGGTCACCTCAGCTGAGAGAGTGCGTCGTGCCGTTGCCGAGGACGACGCTTTGCCTTGCCTCAGGTTCATCCATCGGGAGCTTTGTCGTTCGCGTCAAGGATGCGCGAGCTCGAGTAAAGTTTTTCTGTGTATAAACAGCTTGCGTATTTTCGAGCTACTGGATACATATCTCCCTGACTCCTGTTCAAACATGCAAAGAAAATATTTTTAGTGTGCAGACCGTGCTCTATACCTCCCGTGGACTGTGGTTATCAGTCAGACACACGGCATCAGCCCGTGTCAGCGTGTTAAGCACATTCTGGCGACGCCACAGCAAAAGGGGCTGGGCCGAAACTGGGATCAGGGGAACGGAACATGACTAGCTTCGGGCCATTAGTAAGCTTTTCGATCGGGCGAGCTTTCACAAAACGCAATGTCGAAAGCCCGTTGCAGTGACCAACGATCAATTTCTTCGCGGAGCGCGTGTTACGTGTCGTCAACAGAACCGGAGACTGCTGCACGCGCAGGAACTGCATGTAAACTTTACAGGCCGGCAATGTGCGTACTCCCTTTGGTTTTAAATTGTTAACGTTGCATCCCGATCTCCTTTCAACCCGTTGGAGGGGAGAGATTGCATGCGTGGAGATCTCCAGGACCTTACCGCGCACTTTCTCAACGGAGGTGCTTGGCCGGAGGTGGGCTAGATCGCTATGGTGGCTCAGAGCTTTGTGTTTGTGGTGGTGCTCGAAGCTCGAGCGAGTGGTGGAGAGTGAGGGAAAAGGGAGAACAGCTTAGTCGGCTTGGGGATAATGTGGACGGGCGCACATAGTCTGCTTTGAGGCTATGAATTACGAGGATGTGCGGGAGCCGGCCTTCAAGCGGCGTAACACCGCCCTCCAATGGTCAATCAGATGAAGAAGAACAGTAGGAGGGAGGATCGATTGACAAGCGGATGACAATCCGAATGACAAGCGGGACCGATTGCCTTCTCATTTCCACGAATTTTTGTTCCTTGCATGCTACTCACTTGATAGAATTAAAAGCGATGTTCGTTAGCTCCATAAATTCTGAAAATTTGTGGGATACTAGAACATATGAAGATTAACAACTTATATTATCATGAAAGGTTCATATATTGTACCAATTTGGAGCTAAAATTAAGATAACACAGAAAGTTGTTAAGCTTCTCATGAATTTTGAAGTGCATTAGGTCACTTGGTCAAATCTTGGGAATTTTACCAAACTCTTATTTAAGTCGCAAATTCTGGCAACATTATTTACAGATATGTTTTGTGTTGTGATTTTAATTAGCAATGCATTCAGAAGGTATATTTTCACATTGATTTAAATGATTTAAGTTTAATTGAAGTTAAACAAAAGTTTGATTGGATCAAGTTTAGAAAACTCTACGTAAATGAAAAAGAGTGCTAAAGTACATAAAAAGCGCTTGGACAACCAGGTGTTTCACGTAGGCATGCCATCCTAACACCGAGAGGGCTCAAGCCCCCCTATAGGATGGTGCCCATGGAGAAGAGAGGAAGAGAATAGTGGGATGAAGAAGATAATAAGAGTTGGAAATGGGAGAAGAGGGATGAAGTTCCCTTCTTTATTAGCTTTGTATCCACATATCACTGAAGAAGAAAACAAGAGGTGGAAGTGGGAGTACTAGTATGAAAGATACTTAGAAAGTGTTTGGGAAAGGCCTGTCATGGTGCAGTGGGATTGGTTAATTCTCTTGTAGTGTATCTATATATGTACCCTTTCTATTTTTATTTATATGACGCAGTTGACTTTTTCGTTGAACTTTGACCAACAATATATAACAATGTAATTAGTTACTTAACATAAAATTAATATCATTAGATCAATTATCAAAAGCACTTTAAGGGTAACCTATTTATTTAGTTATTTGCACAAATATTTGTGGATAAGACGAATGGTCAAAGTAACGAAAAAAGTCAACTGCGACATATAAATAGTACATCCACTAGTGCAAATGCTGCAAATATATAGATGTTGTCCACTCATAGGTAAGTACAAATATAATAATATTGACATTGGCGGCTGACGAGCTTGGCTGTGCCCCCGCAAAATTTATTTCGTTGTTGGCCCAAGATGATAAACAAATTAGCAACAATTAAGCACAGCCTGATTGTTTTTGCTAATTAGTTTTTGAGCGAGACAACTCCTTTCTGAAGTCAAAATTTCATCAATTTTGTCTTGCTCCCTTACCATTTTAGACTCACGGGAGCACAAACATTGCTGCCATGCCATCCATACACATGTACTAACACTTGACGAATATTTATGTTTCAAAAGGCACCCCCACTTTAGTCCAACGGATTACTACAACAAACGTGTATCGTCCGTCCAACAAGATGGAAAGATGACGAACTCATCATCTCTCGCGAAGCAAAGGCCTCGAGCTAGAGCCTCCCTCTTGCGATAAACAAAATTAAGAGACGAGCAGTTGTTCCTATAATTCGTTTCATTCCCTGCTGTCACGTCCCGTTTCGCGCGGCGCTGGCTCGATCATCCCTTTCACGGGGCCGAGGCCCGACGGCGACATCGCCGGCGGAGACGTGGGCAGCCTCGACGAGAACATCCGGTACTTGAGCGCGTCGCCGGTGGCGAGCCCGGCCTCCTCGTCGCCCTCGCCGTCGGCGCCGCCCTCGTCGAAGTTGCGGGCGTAGCTGGTGGCGTCGTACTGGAAGTCGCGCGACCGGCGGCGCGCGTGCTTGTTGCCCGACCCGAAGGCCCGGATCCACGCCGTCGGCGACCGGATCAGCGACGGCGACGCCGGCCGGTCCGCGTTCCCGTGGGCGGAGTGCGCGGCGGGGGAGGACGAGGACGGCGTCGTCGACGTCGGCGAGGGGCGGAAGCAGCCGATGAAGCAGCCGGCGGCGGGGTTGTGCGGGACCACGGCGGGGACCTGGACCTCGAGGTGGTCCAGGTGGTGCCGCCGGTGCTGCTTGGCGTCGGCTCGAGGAGGGCCGGTGTCGCCGGAGCGGTGGTGGTTGTCCTGCTGAGAGGAGGAGGAGGTGGACGAGGAGGAGGCAGCCATGCATCAGCGTTGTTTCGCTCTCTGTTTTTAGCTAACCGCGAAGTGAGAAAATTCTCTTGGCGTTCTTGCTAGCTTCTCCTTGAGTGGCGGGAAGTGCCTAAACTTAGACGTGGGCGCATTTGTTCTTCCGGGACAGTAGCTACTAGCTAATAACCTTTGGAACTTCTGAGTTATTATTATTCGATCTCCCTTCTCATTTTTGTTGTTTGTATGTTTCGTGAACGCTGCCTGACGGAGTGGTGGACTGTCGTGAGCAAAGCCAGAAAGGATCAATCAATCATGGTTCGTGATACAGCGAACGAAGAGTTCTGAAATGCGTGGATGCCGCCAGCAGGCAGCAGCGACCAGAGGCAAGAAAGTGCATTTGGTGGTCTCGGTCCGGCTGGTGAATTAACGACATGTCACGGACAGCTGGTGCCCCAGAGTTCGGCAGCTGCTGTCTCTTGCAGACTTGATCTTTGATCCTCTCTTGCTCGGCTGCCAAGTGAGAAACATTCTCTTGGCCTTCTTCCCGTTGAGTGACGGGAAGCTCCTAAATTTAGACTAGACGTCGGTGCATTTGTTCTTCCGGGAGAGTAGTTGAACTTCTGTGTGTTTTGCTTGACGGAGTTACTTTCGTTTATACAGAGCTAAAAGGATCAATCATGCTTCGTGATATACAGCGAAAAATATGCGTGGATACCTCAACAGCGACAAGAGGCTCGGAACGTGCATTTGGTCTCCGTCCGGCTGGTGAATCAACGACATGTCACGGACAGCAGCTGCCTGGGATGTTGAGATCACTCTACGCAAATGATGCGCTCATATATATACTACTGGATTTGCGTTTACAGCAAGACTCCATGACCGCCTAGTTGTGTTGTGCCTACCTCCATACTCCATGTTTGACATTAATTTACAGTTTCGTTTCGACAAGGAACTACTGGTAGGTAACTGAATAAAGTACAGAATGCTGAAACAGATTCTTGTGTTGACACTTGACGCCATTAGTAAAGCATATATAGTAGTTGAGAACAAGGTTAAAGCCAGAATGGAAAGTTGTCCGTATCCTTGAACGTACGCAGAGAAGGCCTGGATAATTTTGTTCCACATCCTAAAATTAAAGAATGGTTTATGGGCATAAAAAATGTTACGAATATGTTTCGGTAGTCTCTTTGCAATATTTGATCTTGATAGTTATTCTCGAGTAGAGGTGAAATTGCTGTGGGATCGCGATTGAGTTGCATCCTATAATCTTAGGATGAAGACGTATCAAAACTTGGCAAATGCCCTGGGTACTTGACAAGTGGACTAACAAATGTCAACCAATAAAAAAAATCTGACGAAGTGCTTAGTTTCGTGTCTTATTATACTACTTTCATCAACGTCAGGGGAGATGAGTCCTTGATAAATATTTGACATCAGAATTAATAGCAACGCTACCAGATAACGAATCCTGACAAAACGCGCTACTTGAACACAAACAAACCTGTTATCCGTCCATGCATGCATACTCCCTCCAGGAGGAATATCTTTTCGAAAGTCATTCTGTTTTACTTTCAAGAACAAAATTAACACAATAAATTGATGATCCCAAATGTCTGGAAAATGGCTCAATCCAATGCATGGTCGAAAATAACACACAAGACTCAGATAAATTGGTTCACTTGGATTCAAATCCTTATTCGCGCGCGTTTGGTTCCTTAATTCCCATTGCCATCGCTTCCGCTGGTAGCCACCAGAACCGACGCCGCCGAGGCCGGCTGCGGCGAGGTGGGGAGCCTGGGCGAGAAGCACCGGTACTTGATGGCGTCCTCGTCACTGCCGCCTTCGTCGAAGTTTTGCGCGTAGCTGCGCGCGTCGTAGCAGAAGTTCCTGTTGGACGGGCGGGGCGTGTGCTTGCCGGACCCGAGCAAGCCGTGGCCCATCTTGGCGGCTCGGATCCACGCCGACGGCGATCGGAGCAGGGACGGCGACGCCGGCCGGTCGGCGTGTGCGTTGGTGGAGGAAGTGGACTTCGGGGAGGGGTGGAAGATGCCTACGACGGTGGGGACCTGGACGTTGAGGTGGCCGAGGAGGGGACGCCGGTTCTTCACGCTGCGAGGATGGCCGGTGGCGCCGCCAGCCCCACGGTGGTGCTCCGGCTGCACGGAGGAGGCAGCCATATGGGGTGTTTTTCTCTTTAATTTCCTCTTTTTCGCTGGCTATATAAACTTTGAGCAAAACGAGAAAGTTTTGCTGGGCTCTGATCGAGCAGTTTGTTGTAGTGCCTAGCTAGCTATGTCAACCGTTGGTGTTTCTCGATCGGTTCTGTTCTGGGAGATCATCGAACTAGTAGCTAGCTTTTATTATAGCTTCTGTTATCTATCGTCTTGGCTTTCTATTCTAGTAGTTTAATTAGCAGCCGCCCAGATGCAGCATGATCAATGTTTCGTGAATGTTGCGGAAAGGGAAAGGATAAAGTTTCGTGGATACAGAGAAAAGGGGCCGGCCGGCTTAAGAGGCGTGCAAGCGGCAACCGTCCGAGGTGATGAGCGTGCGAGGATCTCGGCCACGCATGTGGGTGCGATCTCCCTTTAGCAGGATCGCGCCAAGGACACGCAGCCTGTTCGGCTGATTGGAATTGGCTGGGCTGGAATCGCTGGTGGCTGGGGCTGGGCCGGCGGATGGGAGGCTGGCTGGTGGGCCAGAGCTCCAGCCAGCCATTCCAGCCCAGCCGGAAATGCTCATCCGAACAGGCCGACGGATAGCCAGGAGCTTGGCCTTCGTTGTGCCGCCCGCCAACACTGTATCTCGCTCTTGCTCTCGCCGCCGTCTGAGATATTAGTCATTCATATTAGTCATTCAACTCTTTTACTCTCCTGCTCTTAACCACAATTCATATTAGTCATTCATTTAATTAGATCCAAGTGCCTAGTTAAAAAAACTGAGAGGTTCCTTAAGTTGTGGAGGGTTGTATTAATTATCTTCTTTTAGTATCAGAGTTATCTAAATCGGATTCCAATAGAATAACAAACACCAACATGCATGGTCCGGCCGCAACTATTACAGACCTTCCCTTCTACCAATGTTGTAGAAAATCCTACTAACATTGATGCACTCACAACTAAACGCATCGCCAGCATCAACCCAAACAATCTTGAGCAAGGAGTTGCTTGACAAGGAGGGCTTGCAAGTTTAGCAGCCCTCTCGTTCTCTCTTCCTCTCTCTCCTTCATCTCTATGTACCCCCATCAAGGAAGGGGGGCTTGAGCCCCCCTACTCCTAGATTCCACTCTTGATTCATAGACTACGACATTTGGAAATGTAAAAAATGTAAGTTCAAATAGTTGTTATTATAAAGATATTTATAAAATATCATTTTGTTTATATCAATTATAAGCAACATCATGGTTGAAACAGTTTCAAAAATAGAACCACGATTAAAAGAAAACACATTTTAAGATTGAAAACCAACACATCTCACATCTTTTGTCATACCCTTATGCTAATCTCAAAACAAGTGTTTGAAAATTAAATTGCACTTGAGTGCTATATAAGAACTACTCCATACCATAGCAGAAGCACCTTTTAGTAGATGGGCTCACCTTGAACGGCCTAATATCCTAAATCGGGCTTCTCTTTGGGCTGCCAAACAATTGTCCATCGCAACAAACAAGAAATGGGCTGCATATGATAAAAAAATGGGATATGTATTTCGTGAATTGAAGTGTGCGCACCTCTGGAAATGCCCTGAGTTTTGAAAAGCTCCACATAAGGGACGGTCACGGGAAAACGAATTTCAGAGGCGTGTGCTTATGTGAACAACCTTTATAAACAAATATCAAAACCCATCTGCCAAATTTCAGGCGACTCAAATTCTAATTATTTTCAGTCAATTTTTTTCATGTTGCAGTACGTATCTTACCATGTTGCAATAGTTAGATGTTGCAACAATTAATTTCTCTATTTTTTTTTTGTTTAATGTTGCAAACATGTTGTTACTGTATGTTGCATTTTCTCATGTTGCAACAGTTATTTTTTGTATGCATGTTGCAGTAAGTATTTTTGTTTATTGAAGTAGTTATTTATATATAGATGTTGCAGTGTCGACTCAAAATTAGTGAAATTTCAGGCGACTGAAATATAGCATCTCCCCAATGAAAAAGGATCGAGAAATTGTGTTGCCATTGGTAGTGAGTACGAAGTGAGCATGTGGAGTTGTGGACATGCGGCCACAACACGTGAATTTCTTTTGCTAATGCTGAGATAAAGCTCATCTCACATGATTTGTAAGTCTGAGTCATGAGTGGGAAAAGCCATAGATAATCACCATCTTTCTCCCGCTGATGATTGCCCTTTAGGAGATAATTACACCCATCCTTGCCCCTCACGACCTGAAGGGCTATTGGTAATTTGTTTAATTCATACAAACAATAAGTCACATGCGGACCACAATTGATCAATGACTCAAAGATAATTAAGCGAATTACTAGCAAAGAATTATCGTTTCCGTTATTATCAGATAAATTTTCGTTATTATCATACTGTTTATATGTTTAAAAAAGATGTATAAAAATGTGTACAATACTAAAGAATATGCTAATAAAGAAAGGCCAAAGTTACAAGTTTTGTATCCAGTCTTCTACCATGCTGGAGGTAGTAAAGCTGTGCACATTGTCTGAACAAGTAATCATATCGTTGTTCTCGTATCTATTGTCAGAGTCAATATTCCTTCTAATACTGGTACCATTTGTAGCCACATAGATGGATGGGTTGTGAGAAACACCCAAAGTTAATATGAGATAAAACTAGATAAGCACAATCGAAAAAAAATCATGAATCACACTCGTTCAATTGCTAATGTTGATGTTGGTTCTTCCAAATCTTCCGTGTCCTCCACTATCTTCCGTTGATGTGTTTTCTCTTGCTCATTTTCCACGACATTGGACGAATTCACCTCGTCATGTGGCACAACCTTACTCTCCATGCTCTTACCCCACAACATGCTATAAAGGCCTCCGACTAGTAAGAGTCCACCAACAATGCTGCGTTCAAAGAAATTAAAAAAAGGGGAATGCTCAGGCTCCAGGAATGCAGTCACGAAGGATCAATTCAACTTCATGGCTTTTGAGGTAAATCATATTTGGTACCTGCCAAGGTGAACTATTTCACCAAGGAAAAAGGAGGAGCAGAATATTGTCAAAACGAAGACGAGCGGGCTCCAGGCAGTGAGGAAGACAGGTCCTCTCATCTCCATGCAACAGGTTTGGAGATAGGTGGCCACTCCGGTCACCAAAAAACCCTGTCATCCATGGGATTTTGATGGATCAATTCCTGCTTTAAACTGTCAACTAAAATTAATACTGTAGAAGAATGATCCAGGCAAGAAAGTCATCCTTACGGTGTAAAGGACAGCGAGCAAACTGACGTCGAGCTGAAGCTTCCAGTTCGAGAAGTCTCTCTCTGCCACCACTGCTGCGACAAATGACTGCAAAACGCTGAACATGGATTGTGCCGCCGTGATGAGCATCTTGTTTGGGAACTCTTTGAGCAGGGCGGCCTGCAGGACGATCCACAGGGACCATGTCAACGAAGATAGCAACATGAGGAACGTGCCTGCAATCCACATTCCCTGGCTAGGAGCCTTCGAAGCATGGGCTGTACTGCCGGAGCCAAAGGCACGGTGACGGTTGACCGGGCTGAATGATGGCCCTGTGTATAATGCGGTGACAAGTGCTCCGGCGAGGCAGAGTGCTACTCCGGTGACCTTGGCTACACCGGAGGAGCTTCTTAGCTTCACCGCCTCCATCCTGCCATGCCATTGCGTGTAATCAATATTGATCCAAATTAAAGCATATACACAGTTCATCAAGTGGAAACAGTATATGGATTTGTCGATCGATGGATAATACATAGAGCGTGTTGCTACCTGAATAGTAGTGCTAAGCAGAAGGTGACCACAGGACTGGAGTTGCCAATGGCAGATGCCACGGTTGCTGATGTGAACTTTACACTTGCAGTGGCCAGATTTTGACTAACTGTATTCCTGTAAACGAAGAGCGTATACTGATTTTATTATACATAACGATATGCTTCATTGTTTACCGAACAAAAAGCCTGAAAACTAATCCGTCGTTGATGTTCAGATAATGTTACATACCCGATTAAGGAACAGAAAAACAGTTTCAGAAGTAACCGGAACGACAAAGATCGCAAATTTTTCCTGAAATTATATAACAATAAAAACATCAAACTGATAATATATGGAATATTAGTTTATTGAATCAGATGACTTGGAAACCGTCATGTGTGTTTAGTTTTGTGACGAATATATATCCGAATTAATATAAGCAGCTTCACAAGTACCTTTCGAGAACAAGCGCGATAGGCAGCAAGAGTACTGATGCAGCTGCCTGCCGGTAGAAGATGAATACAAAGGTGTTTATCCCGTGGTTGAAGGCTGCCTTGGATATCACGTACATGCCAGTGTAGATGACAACAATGGAGATGGCGAGTATGTAAGGCATCTTCTTCTCCATCTCACTTATCAACGCACGTAGAGCTCAACCTGGATGAGCTATATATTTCAAGTTATGGAGATGCAAAGCTGTACCAATTAGTTTTATAGTGTACGCGTTTCATCACACATAAAACGAGTGCATCTCTGATCTGGTAGCTGCTTGCTTGTTTCTTACGGGACAAAAAAGGTGGCATGATATTCTATTCTGTTGGATGCCTGAGCCATGCCTTTTTATATGCTCTACCAGGCGTTTGATGTTTGAACCGATGCGACGGGCAGGGCCGTCTTAGCTATGTTTGATAAATTGAGATAAAAAAGTTGAAAATAATTATTAAATGGCCATAGTGTGTCACAGACGCGGATTCCTAAAATTGTAGTGTGTTGCAGACAAATTCGACTTGGTTAGTGTGCTGCGAACGAAACCACCATTTCTTGGTGTGTCTCAGACAATTTGGCCAATAATAAAAACACCCCCAAATTCAACTGCACAACCTTTATTGTAAGATGCACCCTATAACATATTATATGTGGATCACAAAAACACCTTAATGAAGACAATAAAATTTATATGACAACAACAGAATTAGCAGAAATGAGCAAGGGTTCATTTCCGAATTATCACTCTTTGATCTCATAAATCAAATATTAATGTTTTTGTCACATTGTAAAAAAAAAAATCATCCAGCATGCAAGAATTAGGAGAAGCGTGATTGGAACAGAGCCATGCAGGATTCATTTATCATATGTGAAGCTAGCTGAATATATCTATGTGCACAAAGAGCTGAAAAGAAAAATCACTTTGCAAATCATTTTTTCTTGATGCAGAACATGGAGGGAACTATAACTGATGTATGTCACAATAATCTCAGTCGAGTAGTATCAGAAGCTGACAGCATGAAAGCGGCTAGTACAAGTTACTGCTCCCTGTTCAATCAGGGAAACATGATTCTGTAAAGAAAACTGAATTATATGCAGGAATTTGAGTTGGAAATAATATAAAAATAATCTGGCATTAAGCTGCAGCTACTTTTTGCCGATATGCTACCAAATGTGAACTGGGTAAGGTGAAGAAAATAGCACAACCTCAATATATACTTTGTTCGGCACATGTAATGACATGAAAATCAACCAAGATACATACTCGAGTAACACACTGATGATCATCAATAAGACGATAAGCCACTCTGCAATTTTCAATGATTGATCTGGACCTGTTACCAGAGGAAATAGCATCATGATGTCCTGCCCACAACTACTGGGTATTCAGGTTAAACACACAAATCCAAGAAAGAAAATGTAAAAATAAAATATAGGAGCTTGAGAAAAGATTTTGCAGCCTTGAAGCATCATATCAGCAAGTACTTCACCCGCATGTAATATTTCCAACAGCTCGAAGGCATATATATGACCTTCAGATTAAATACTATGAATGTTAAGAACCTTGGAATTTACCTGGTTCATTCACTTGTTTCTATGGGGCGGACGATTGTCGAGGTCGTCGGCTCCGCGGTCAACAAAAAAGGACGTTGAGGTCGTCGGCTCCGCGACCAACAACAAAGGACGTCGAGGTTGTCGAGTCCACGATCGATCCGCACACCTCCACCACGGGCAAGAAGAAGATGCTGGCTGAGAACACCATGCCCGCCGTCACCGGAGCCACATCGAGAAGGAAAAAAGAAATTAATTCGCTATACAAGGCAGGCGTACGCTTGCACAAGAGATTAAGGAAAAAAGAAATCAATTCGCTATACAAGGCAAGTGTAGCCTCCACCGCGTTGAGGAAAGTGCAGCCTCCACCACGTTGATAAGAAAGAGAAAAAGAAGGAAGAAAGGAAAAAAAAAAAAAGAAAAGTGTAACGCAATCATGGGGGGGGGGGGGGGGGGGGGGGGCACGATTTAGGGAGGGAGGACGTGATGCGGGTGGTGGGTACGGTGGAATGGTGATGTGAAAAAGATTAATTTTGGCCGACGACACATGTGAAAAAATATAAGTAAGAGGGAAGGAATTTCTACATCTTGCCATCGTGTGGTTAGATGGGGTGGTCCCATTTTGATCCAAGATTCCAGATTGATGGATAAAGATTGATCACTGGAACTCGTGCTTTATTAGTTAGATTATTAGCTCTCTTGACATGAGAGATACAAGTACGAGTATATATTATATTTCGAGGGATCAGGTACTGAATATATATTCATATCAAAACACAAACCAACAAAAAGTAGAACAAAGGGCAAGAAAGAAAAGACTGCTTTGCATAAAAAAAAAGTTCAAAAGCGAGGACATGTCGTGATTTTTGTGTGCGTGTGTGCGGTTAGCACATTCATCACGCGGATGCACGTTTAGTCAAGATAAATGTCCAGATACCCCTGTCGATCAATCCGTGTACTATATTATTTTGTCGTCCTTACACAACATGAAGGAGTGGTAAAAAAATAATCATCACTCACTCCGGAACTGCGGCCGTAGTAGCTAGAGCCCCAGTTTGAAATTGAGGCCTGAATCGGATTGTGGAAATCTATGTGGAGTTTGGACGTACGAAGCATCTGGAGATTTGTGACCTAGGGCGAGGGAGAAGAGCAAGCAACTCATGTTTGAACTGGAGTACTCCCTTCGTCCTAAAGTATACTGTAAACATTTTTTATGTTTGGTCAAAATCAAACTTTGTTCCCTCCCATACTGTCACATGATGCTTGTGTACTTCTTTGTAAAGGCAGGAGGAAGTAGTGACCGGTGGTGGACAAAACATCCAATGAATCTGATTTTGGCATGCCAATGAGGTTTTCTTATGAACAATTGAGACTGTGCAATGAAGACTTCAGTACAAAAAAAAAAAGCCAGAGTGAAGGTAGATTTGGAACACTTTGTCAAGGAAAATTAAATAAAGAAAAGAGCTCCGGTAAAATGTTTCTTAGTAGTCACTAGGAGTGTTTGACTCTTAGGGGTTCATGACAAGTGGGTCACCTGGCTGGCGTCGCAGTCTCTAATTTCTTCTTCACTATTTTTCATTTTTCAAATATTTTAATCATATCTCTTACATTTTGTACAAGAAATCATGGGAGCAAGTTTCTATCACATAGGTTAAAATAACGTGTGAAAAAATTGATTGTCTCTGAATGGAATATCTCGAGAAGCAGAGTAGCAGATGACTTCCCCGAGGTCACAGAATAGACTATAATAAAAAAAAGGAAAAAAATCTGCCAATCTTTCATACTTAAAAATGATGCCAGATGCTTCACGCGAGATCTGAGGTGGATGCAAATCTCTGGGTGATGTTGACTTATGACTTATGAGAGAGTCTCCACGTGGTTGTACAAAGCTGCAGTTGTGGAGACAGGGCCAGTCCTGAGATTTTGGAGGCCCGAGGCGAATCTAAAAATCGAGGCCCTCTTAATATAAAAATTAAAATTTCACAAAATACCACGGTTAAGAAACAAATAGCGTATATAAAAAAACTTATATCAAGTTGTTTGTCGATATTACCTTAAATTTTTTTAGCATTCCCAGATATGAAACTACTGATGTTGGTATTGATATCAACCTCTAGCCATTATTTCTTCTCGATGTATAAAAGTGGCCAAACCATTCAACCATTTATGAGACATCGTTGGCCTCCACAGCAAAAAATCTCATCCAGGTTTCTTGAAGTGCTTTTATTTGTTCAAAAAAATTTGTCAATGGCCCTATTTTTATTGTTATATCAACTCATATACTTCCTCTTTTCTATTTCTTTACTTTATTGCGTGATGCATATTGGAAAAATATTGACCAAAATATATTAATCGATAATGTATTCATGCCGTTAGTAACTTAGAGCATTGGACTTAGGGGCCGTATAAGGTATACCCAGACGTTCCTCGTTCAGGGGACTTGGGGCGTTGTGACTCGCCCCTGTACCATCGGCAGTGCTAGCAGGGGGAGCACGTACCGGCAGCGATCAGTAGAACAGCAATTGCTTCGCGAGTCACCATTTGTGAGTTGTGGCGAGACGACAATTATAGATGGCAGATGTTGTTGATTGCCATATTGGGATTACTTCGTAAATGACAGCACTGCATGACGTCTAAGGGGAGGCATGAAAAATGGGCCTGCTATATACCTCTACGCTCTACATATGCATGCCATGGAGCGGGGCCCTTTAGATTTGGGGGCCCTGGGCGGCCGCCCCGCTAGCCCCCCTCCAGGGCCGGCCCTGTGTGGAGAGTGGTGCCAGTCATCATGCTTCAAGGATGTAGGTTATGGTTAAACCTCATCAACAATCATTTTTCCTCCAATATCATTTGGGATCCTGCACTGTTCACCTAAATCACTTTCCATGTACATATGGAAGTCTGCGCAAAAAACAACTGATTTTCTCAATCAAGTATGTACCATCATCCATCATAAATACTCCCTCCGTTCACAATTACATGTCATTCTAATTTTCTCCAGTTTTCTCAAATTACATGTCATTCTCACTTCCCAATGCACCTTTCTCTTCCCATTACACCTCTATCTGTATCTTTATCTCTATCTCTCTTCTCCTTATTTTCTGTGCACTCACCTTTTTCACCTCTCCTTAATTCCTATGCCCGGAGCTAGAATGACATATATTTCTGAACGGAGGTAGTAAAACACATTATCCGTTGAAGCCGTTGGATTTCAGAACCACTCGATTTTTTTTTTTTGGCGAAAAAGAACCATTCGATTTACCTCCATTGTCTTCAGATCTGCTAGTTTCCACCTTCAATATTATTCATCTCGGTGTTCATTTGTGACCTAGTGCATCATTTTGTGAGAGGATGGCTACAATCATGCAGGCCAAACACAACACTATAAGAGCCATAATCCCCAATTTCGTAGAATTAACTTCTAACTTATCCAAGTCTTCTAGGTTCCTCAAATCAGATATATATAGTAATTGTAATTAACGAAACAAATTGTAGACTATAAACAATTTGTTTCAATATATAGATGACATAAATGAGATACAAATCGATGTACAGCTTGATCAAATCAATGGATCACACCCGTTCAACAGCCGGTGCTGATGTTGCTTCCTCGTTCTCTTCCTTCTCCAACACTTTTCCTTGTGGATTATTTTGCTCCTGTGTATCTTGCACACCGTTGCTCTCCTTGCTTTTACCCCACAGCATGCTATAAAGCCCGCCAACCAACATGATTCCACCCAATATGCTGTCGGGACAAAGGAAAGATATATGGACAAGAAAGTGTCATGAATTTGATCATTCATAAAAGATCAAATGCATGTCAATCTAGAGATAGCATAACCATTACAGTCTTAGTATATACTCATTTACCTGCCAAGATGAACGACCTCTCCAATGAAGAAGGGGGAGCAGAACATTGTCAAGACGAAGCCAAGCGGGTTCCAGACGGCGAGGAAGACAGGGCCTTTTATCAGTACGCACCAAGCTTGCAGGTAGTAGGCTACTCCATTCACCACAAATCCCTGGCAGATAAATGATATTGGCCCATACGTACAGCAAGCAAACCAGTCCATCAAAACATCATACAAGCTACTGTTCATATACCAAACTAAATAGTAAAGTATTAATTTATTCTGGAATGCAAATGAAGATTACTGTGTAAACAACGGCGAGCAAGCTGACGTCGAGGTGAAGCTTCCACTTGGAGAAGTCCCTCTCGGCAGCCACTGCTATGACGAACGACTGCACCATGCTGAACAGGCACTGAGCTGCCGTCACAAGCAACTTGTTGGGGTACTCCTTGAGCAGCGCGGCCTGCAGGACCATCCACAGCGACCATGTCACGTTGGAGAGCAGCATGAGGAACGTTCCAAGTATCCACAACCCTCTCCCAGGAGCTTTTGACGACGCGTGGGCACCGCCGGCGTCGAACGCATGGTGATGATGGAGGGGGCTGAGTGAAGGTCCCATGTAGAAAGCAATGACCAAGGTTCCAGCGATGCAAAGTGCTATGCCAGCAACCTTGGCTCTGCCAGAGGAGCTTTTCAGGTTCACCGTCTCCATCCTGTATGTCGTTCAGCGGCATGTTGCTACATGTAAGCAACACTCAAACGATTTATACTATTGCTAAACTATAGTAGACACACTTTAATTATGTGTTAGAAATGTTTATTGCGTCTTTGGCAAAATATAAAGATGTTTTTTTCCTATAAATCATGTCCAGTGCATGGGCCGTGTCAAGTGCCACAGAGGTGAATGTCGAAAGTGTGTCTAGCATTTATGAAACATTTCATATGTTAGATACACTTTCTAACACATATATACTTACACACGCAGAGCAGGGGAAGGGGGTGGTGCGCCCTCTCTCATCACGGTCGGACGAGACTACCCAGCGCTGTCCCGCCTGCCTGGCCGCCATCCCGACCGCTCCCTCTTAGAGCACGCCCCTCCGGTGGCTTGCGAGCCCCAGCCACAAGGCAGCCCCATGCTTCGGGAGATGAGCCCTGCTTGGAAGGGCGGGCGGCTCACCCCATGCCGCGCGATAGGTCGCCCTACTCATCGCCAGGTGGGCGCAAGCCAGAAGAGTGGCGAGAGGGAGAGATCGTGACGGTGGAGCGATGGAGCACGGAGCGACGAAGCAGCACGGAGAGAGAGAGAGAGAGAGAGAAGATAGCTGAAGGAAGCGGTGGGCGTGCGGCGAAATAAAAAAGAAAAAGGAAAGTTAGAGGCTGATGGGTAGGACCAACCTAGCTATCAGAATGAAAGTAGGGGCTGAGATTTGAGAGCTTCTGTTGGAGTAGAAGGTATAAAATAAGATCCTAGAAAGAAGGAGCAGCCAATAGATAAACAAGTAGGGCCCTAATTTACTGTCTCTCATTGGAGATGCTCTTAAGCTTATATGCACTGGCAGTTGCACCCAATCTATTATATATACATTTAACGATGAAACGGAGCCACCACGTTCGCTTTTAAGGCCTAAAAATTCCTATGTTAATCCGAGAAAATACGAAGAGAAATTACCCACCACTGTCATTATGAAAATATTAGTTAGAAACCCCCCTCCCTATAAATATTTATAAAATAGCTAAATTTGGAATAATAAAAATAGCCAAAAAATACTCCTTGCAACTATTTCTAAATTACCCACCATGCCATTATGAGTCAAAAAAATAGCTAAATTCGAAATAATAAAAAATAACCAAAAAATCCTTCACACCTATTTCTAAATTATCCGTCATGCCAGTAAAAGTAAAAAAAATAATTAAATTGAGATTATAAAAAATAACTAAAAATATCCCTAATCCTTATTTCTAATTTATGCACATACCATTATGAGTCTAAAATAGCTAATTTTTGGAATAATAAAAATATTCAAAATACACTTAATTCCTATTCCTAAATACACAGTTATAAAAATTCACCGCCATATGTCTAACTAGCATGGCACATTCTCTTATTTTTAGCATGACATGTTTTCTTCAAAAGAGTTATTTGTAGTACGACACGTTCTTTTCCTACTATGACATATGTTAGTTGTTTAGCATGACACGTTTGAACCGACCTCACTTCTAAAACAAAATCAAATACAATGGGTTAAGACACAATCCAAGATAAATGATAACTCATTTCACACTCAAATTGAGAGATGACGAGAAATTCTCCAATCTATTTCTATTATTTTATAAATATGAAGTATAAAAAATAATAGTAAACTATATTAAACTTCTATAATAATATAAAATATTCTAAATAGTATAGTAAGTCTAGCCGCGCAAATGCGCGCTACCATACTAGTTGCCTAAGGTGACAAAAATAAAAGACGGGCAATTCACTTATGGTTCACCAAAGCAAACCTCTAACAAGATCTTATCTTGGTGCTTCTTTGATTGGAAATTGTGAAATATGAGAACAAGACCTATTATTTTGAAGAATGAAATCATTCAGATAGGGGTTTATTTGGATAAGATTGTTGGACACTAAAAGGTACTGTTGGTTCGCCCCAACGCCTGGGAACAAGGCAGTGAGATGTGAGATGGATCGCTATCGCTTTGCTGAAACTTCTGTGCGGATGAACTGGTTTTCCACAAAGATCTCATGGCATTGATGAATTTGAAGTAAGGGCGAGATGAGGACGGTTGGTGGTCAAATTACTATATATGTGTAATAAAAAATGTTTGATAGTAGGTCAGGAAGACTTTTCCCTATTTTTGTGGCGTGTTGTGTCTTTGGAAACTTTAAAATTGTATGTTGCGATTTTATCAATAAAAAATGGAACTGATTGCTAGTAGACAGAAAGCCATATCGACTAGATAACCACTTCATGTCCATTGTATTTGTTAGAATTTACCTAAATAGCAGTGCAAAGCAGAAGGTGATCACAGGAGTGGAATTTCCTGTTGCAGACCCCACAGTCGCCGATGTGAGCTTCAAACTTGCATTGCATAAATTTGGGCCCAATGTATTCCTTGTAAAAATAAAGGAGACATCATTATTGCGGTGTCAGATGTCACATTTATGAGTGAATATCATGCTTAGAACACTGCAAGATAAGAAATGGTCAGTTAAAAGGTTAACGGACACAAGGGAAATCTTTCCTGTATCTTAGAGTGGGGGAGGGGTAGGATGCAATACATCAATATTCATTGAACGAAGTTGGAGATAGGTAGAGTAACATGCGTACCCGATGAAGGCATAGAAAAACAGCTTCAGGAGCAACCTGAACGACATGGATTGTACATTGTTCCTGGGACGAACAAATGGATCAATTTAGCTGGCACTAGGTTATATCAGAAGAAATATAAGGACATAATTGCATTTTAGATTCCTAAGGTGCGTACTAAATAATATTCAGTTATGTACCTTTCGACGAGAAACGCCGCAGGCAGCATGAGAAGCGATGCAGCTGCCTGGCGGTAGAAGACGAAGACAAAGCTGTTCATCCCCTTGTCGAAGGCGGCCTTTGAAATCACAAACATGCCGATGTAGATGAATACTATGATGACGGCCAGTATGTAAGGCTTCTTTGTATCCATCTCAACCTAGAGATCGAGCAATGAACGATGTTTATGTGTACGTATATATGCCTGTAAATGGACATAATAAGCATGTTAGATCGATCGATCCACATAGACGCGGAAGATGCAATGAGAGTCGACGCAGTACTGACTCGTGCTTGCAGGTAATTTATTTTCTAGGAGCTGGGCAGACCAAGTTGAAGACCGATAGATATATAGATAACCTGGATGTCGTGCGGAAATTAAATGTGTGCGTTTGTGGCTGCTTTTCCTTTCCGGAGGTGATCGAGCGCCGCAATAGGAAGCAGGTCTATCTTGTTCAGAAGCCGCCAATGCATAGTCTATCTTGTTTTGGAGTCTGACGATGGTGCATACTTTCTGGATCTACCTACATACCTATAAACGCACTGAAATGGTTACTTAGTGCGGGAGAAAAAAATGGCTGCTTTCTAACTTTGTTTGTGCGCAGACAAACAAAGTCTTACTTTATCGAATTAAGAACAATTCTTCGTTTGCCACAATTATGCGGTTTTGGTCATGACAGAGTGCTCCTCGTCTCAGCGCACTCATGAATTTCGAACGCACTAGAAAAACAGCACGCACTTTTGCGCGCCGAGTGGCATCCTTTTGTTGTGAACCCGTTGGGGTCTAGGCTGTGCGGCAGTGCGGTGGATGAGCACCTCACGGCTTCCACTTCTTCTCTCCTCTCATTAGCGCCGCACTTGTTCCATCTCCTTCTCTCCTCGATGGATCTGCTTCGCAACTGGGACAAGGCGCGTGCTGTGCAGCATGGTCGATCTATGATGGGCCCTCGGTGCCAGCGTGATGGGCTGGGGTGGTGGTGAAGTAGGGCTAGGGCGGCAGTGGAGCTCCACTTCGCCCTCTGCGGCGGATCTGGACACGGCAGTTTTTTTTTTCACCGTCCGTTTTTAATCTGATTGTTACTCTGTTTTTACTGACGTGGCCCACGAGCGTTGAGAGAGCCCACAATTTTTAATAGTTTGTCACAATGCAAGCATTCATTTATATAACTTATATGAGTACATATTCATAAAAAAGTTTAGAGGTGTACGATATCCTTGAGAAATTAAAATTGTTCTAAATGTTCTTTATCATTGACCTATAAAGCTTAAAAAGTCACGATTTTGGAGAAAAACAATTATTTAAGAGGTTTTTTAATCCTTGAACTGTTAATATTAAATCATATATAAATAAAAAGTCTATGGTCACCATCTGGAGGCCATATTCATAGATGTTTGAATTATCTGAAATTATGAAAAAAATTATATTTAAATTATTTGTAACTATCGGATGCAGATAATGTGTGATTATAATGCGCAGAAAATGCAGTAAAATATTTTTTTTCAAGCTTTCTATTCAGGTTCTTCTAACAATCTGGATCGTGAACTCTAACAAAAATATATTATAGGGCTATGTTCTTGAAAACCTATTTAGAATTATTGGTGGCATAATTCAAGTGATGTCGTGAGTAGATTATGACTCATAAACTGAGGTGAGGCCAATGGAAAAGATTAGCCAAAAAGACTCGAAAGCTATAACCATGGGCCGACCCTTCGCTCACTCCAAAATAAAATTCCATTTTAACCAAAAAGTTATTTAGAATTAATAAATAGCTTGCAAATAAAAATATATTGATCTTGCTGGCATAAATTTGGACTTTGAGGAGGTAATGAAGGACCTGTTCGCAAGCTTTCGCGATTCATTACTTCTAGAAGGGTCTGATTGCAAACATCCTGGGGTAGGCTGTAGGCAGCGGAGTGGAGGGCCTGTTGGCAGGCAGTCCCCATTTTTACTTCTGGAAGGGTCTGGATCCAAATGTCGCGATGGAGAATCTGATGGTCAGTTTTTCTTTTGGGACAGATCCAACGGTTGACGTTTTGATGATGACGCAGCGTGACTCTTTTGTGTGAAAACGCACGCATTTTAATATATTAGAGATCCGACATCATCGTAAAAGCACATCAATTATGCAGAACTTTCCTAGTTGGCATCTACACGTTCCGTATTGTTAATACTAGTCACATGCCCGTGCATTGCTACGAAGAAGTAAAAATCCGAACCTACTATTAATTTTTTTTGCGATGAAAGAGTAAGGAATATCCCATTAGGATTATATATGATTGGTAGCAATCAAGTAATCAGATTGGTAAGCAAAGTAGCCCTGATTCTGTGTGAAAGGAAGCATTTCTTTTCCACCTTTGCCTATTCTCATAGCATTGTACTGTAATTATGGCAAGTGTAGACTTTTGTCTGCAACGTAAGTGTACTCAGATCTTGCTATTTTTCATCTAAGACTGACTCCAACAATTGGAAGCCATTTTGGAGAGCCAAAGGTCCTTTTGCATTGCTTGAATAGTGGTTTGGCTTTCCTTCTTATGACCTCATCTCCAACAGCAGAGAGCCAATTCGTTATTATCGTCCCCCACCTCCGCCCCGTGCCCGCGCACGCCGCACCTGCCGCGCGCCGCGTGGAGCGCGCCCGCCGCCCCTGCCGCGTGGCCGCGCGCCGCGTCGCTGGAGGCCCTCCTCCGCGCCGCCCTCGCCCGCTCCCCGCTCGCCGCTCGCCCCGCCGCGCCCACTCGCCATGCGCGCCGCGGCGCCCCGCCGCCGCACTCGCCATGCCCTCGCGTGCTCCGCGCCCGCCTCCGCGCCCGCGTCCCCGCAGTGCCGCAGCTCGCCCCAGTAGCTGGCCCTGCGTCGCTGCACCGCATCTCGCCCGGCGCGCCGCCACAGCTCGCCGAGCTCCTGGAGTGCCGCGCGCACCTCGCCCCACGCCGCCGCGCCCGCCCGACGCCCCCGCTCGCCCAAGCGCTGGCAGCCAAGCCGTCGAGTCCAAGGACTCACGCCGCGCGTCCCGCTCGCTAGCTCGCCCGCCGAGCGCCGCACCTGCTCGCCCTGCGCGTCGCCGCACATCGCGCGCCTCGCCCTCGTCCGACGGCGCCGCAGCTCGCCCTCGTCTCGCCCCGCCGCGCGCCGAGCTCGCCTCCGCCGCGCCCGAGCTCTCCCCTGTCGCGCGCCGCGCCCGAGCTCTCCCCGCCGCGCCCGAGCTCGCGATTGGCCGAGAGGATGCATGAGGAGGAGAGAGGGAAGCTAAATTTAGCTTCCCTCTCTCCTCCTCATGCAAAATGGATGCTCGGTTGCCTCCTCTGTTGGAGACGATTTCAATCGTGAACAGTGTCCATCCGAGAGTCATCTCGCGTTTGCATAACCGGATGCATGAGCTGTTGAAGTCAGCCTAACTGACATGCTAACATATATTCATTAACAAATTTGTATAACTACAATTACGTACACCTTTTATCCAAACACTTTTTATTGTGTTGCATTTGCACCACATGCTCTTTTTTTTTTGAAGGAATTAGCATCACATGCTTGAAAGCAAAAATGGAAAAGAAAAGAATTAAAGGCACGCTATTGGGCTTCCATTTTCGGCCCATTCAGCCCACCTATGCCCAACACCGCTTTTTAACCCTGCTGCTTGTCTTGTTTCTTATATGATTTGCTAGTTTTCAGGGGACAGAGATTGAAGTGCTGGAACAAAGCAACTGTACTGTTCGAACAATTAGTTTTTTGGTGGGACAATTTGTTTTCAAAGAACATTTTTTTGCACAAGTGAATGAATTTTTTGGGTGGTTGGATCAAAATCCAACGGCTAAAAAAAGTGACTGAGAAATTAGCAAAATATCAGTCACCTGAGAAATATAGTCTTAAATTGGCGAGCACGAAGGCCGCCAAGCGGGTGGATGGCTAGGCACGGTTCTATTCAAGCATGGATGGTTTCGCGTGGGTTGGCACGACACAGCCGTTAAGCCTGTCTAGCACGAAGTTCATTATCCACTTTTCAACCCGTTAATATTGAAATGGTGAAAATGGAGGGAAAATGAGTGAAGTGGGACTTCAAATTCATGACCTTCATACTCCCTCTATTCCAAATTATAAGTCGTTTGACTTTTTTGACCTCAAGTTTGACCGTTCATCTTATTCAAAAAATTTGTGCAAACATAGTTATATTTAAGTCATTCTCGAAGAACTTATATTATTAAAGCAAGCCACAACAAAAATATGATATTTTGCATAATTTTTGAGTCGCGGCACGTAAAAGCCTTTATGCGCCGACAGGTGGGCCAGCAGCAAGAGAAGCGCATCGACTCCGCTCGGTTTGCAGCTTGCCCGTCGGTCTTCGGAGAAAAAAAAGGGAAAAATCGCCTCCTCTCCCCGCACGCCTCCGCTCCCCTCTCCGATTCTATCAGCTCTTCGCCGTCCTCGCCCCTGACCGCGCCGCAAGGTCCTCACGCAGACCATGCGCTGCATGGCGCACGGCGTCGAGGTGTCCCTCGGCGTCCCATCTCCCACGACCTCTCAATGAGAAAAAGAAACACAGTGATGCTTGATCCTTGCCTCCGCGGCCTGGGATCGCGGTGAATCCGACTCCAGATCGTGTCTTCAGTGAGGATCGATCGAGGGAAGGGGATGAAGAAGATGGCGCCGGATTCCGTCCAACCTCGCTGCTGCCCCTCTTCGGTAGTTCACCGGCTTCCGCCCCTCCGTTGGGGAAGCGGACGGGGAGGGCGGTCGAATCCCCTTGTCCCCGTCACTCAGATGCACACTAGACGACATGGATGTGGCAGCGACGGAAGATTCTAGAAGGTACTAAGCTCTGCCTCCGCTGCGCCTTCCAATCCCATCCGGTGCTCCAGCTCCCCAAGTTCAATTTTTCTTACACCAAAATTCGAACCGCTGCGCGCTCTAGGCGAACCGCTGCTTGCTGGCCACGCCCTCATGTTACAGCACAAGAAGCCACTCGCTAGAGGTGGGATAGTGAGAGCTGGGATTCAGTGACCGACTCTCTCATCCAAGTAAGGATCAATGTACGGTTTATATGCATTTACAGATATTGGCTTCCTGAGAACATAAGAATTCCTTGGTGAGAGTAAAGTAGGTTTGAAAGATTTGAATCGAAATTTGTGACCTCACATGGAGAAATGTCTGATTAAGCTACAGACTGCATTAACAGCCATACATTGTGTTAGCATTAGAAAAAAAAGGCATAATAATCTGCATTTCAGACCAGTGATTCTTTGGGAAGTGATATGGCCTGAAGTTCGTTCATTCTGTTACCTGTATATATGCAATGGTAACTCATATTGTTATCTTGCTATAGCCTGTGCAGTGGAGGGCCTTTTCTGTTAACACAAATTAGTATTCTGAGGCTGAGCTTCTTTTATTTGGACTTCTTGCTTCAGCGTACTTTTGTATTTTCTCTGTGTCTGCATCACATGCAGAGTATGATGAGGACATCACCATGTCGGATACGACCAGCACTCCTCTACTGAACATGCAAGATTCAGTCACGAGAGCTAGAACACGACAATCAAATTTATCGGTGAGCTCGTTTCTAATGTCTTCTATATATGGTTTTGAGAATAAATGCTACCTAATAACTTAATTGTTGTTAGGAACCATGGAGATGATGAGGAGGAAGCTACAGATGTGCTTGAGGACGTGGTGGGCCAGCAAGGGAGAGCAACTCAAGTTAGAGGCCTAATTAAAGTCGACTTCGAGTCCGTTTCGGAGTCCAGGACCAGTATTCATTAAAACAGTCGCCCAGGTCGCATACGAGCTCCGATTTGGACGTTCTTTATATGGATGGAAAGCTAAGAATATTATCTTTCTAATGGCACTGGTCTCATGCCAAAATTCATCCGGAGTCGTCGGGAATCGTCAAAACAATTAGACGTACAGAATCTGTCCCGGTGCTGCGCCACCGTTATTTGACCTTTGGGCCTTGTATCGTGTATGAGCCCATTAGAGAGCGTGTCCAGGGGGTGAAGCACGACCCTAGGGTCCTCATAAACAGCCGCCGCCGCATCATTAGGGTTTGGGGTTTTGTTTGATTGTAAGTTTAGCCATTGCTACTTCCTGGTAGACGCGTGTGTCGACTAGACCATCCGTTCTACTTGATTCGGAACCCCACCTTGGTGATTGGAGTTACTTGTTTATCTTGTTCTTGCTGGTTCTTCGATTGCTTGCAGGAATTACCCTTGTGGTTTGGTTGATCGTGCTCCACAAGATCGCGAACAACCGTTGGAGTTGGTGTATCGGTCGCTAAGGCGCATCCTTTCGGGTTGTAGTCGGGCCGTGAACGTCTCTCCAATCCAAATCGAAGTTATCACCTCACTCTCACCGAAAGATCAGCGCCTAACCCACCGCGTCCTCATCATTTGGTAATCAGAGCAAGGTTGATCGGTGAGAGATTTATCGTTCTTTGCTGAATTTTTTTTCCTATCGGCCAAAAACAGCCAAAAAATTGATTAGTTTACCATAATCCTATAAACCCTTTGAGCCTTTTGCTATTGCTGCTTAGTTAGGCTTGTTGAGTTTTTGGTTACATCGGTTTGTGTCGAGTTGCTGGTCTTAGTGTTTGATTGTTTAGAGTTTCGAGTTCTTGTCACGCGCAGTTCAGACTGCATAACAGTACCAACTTGCGACGGCCACCACGACCACATACGAACTCCGATTGTGGTGTTCTAGCACTTCACGGAAAGCTTATCAAGTCTACTTTCCATTGCTTCTAGTCGCACATTAATATCTATTCGGAGCTATGCACAATTAAGTTTTTAGTGCAGAGATCTTTTGCTGCCATATCCCTGCTGAATTGCGTGTGTGTGTGCTAAATTGCTCTTTGGCTTCTTTTGTGCACATGATCAGTTTCTGAGGTTGCCCTGAAAGAAAAAAGAGAACAAAAGAAAAAAAAGAAAGAAAAAAAAAGAGTAAAAAGAAAAGAGAAGAAAAAAAAGAGGAAAAGAAAAAGAAAGGAAACGGGCTAATCTTTGTGTTTCATCTTGTTTTCGGTGTGTGCTTTGTGGCTTCCTTTGTGTCTAGGCTCGCGTCTCTAGCACGGTCTAGGCAAGGACCAGCACGGTACCACCGTTGAACAATTATTCAGCTTGCTTTTATACTAATGTGGTGCTAGTATCTCCTTGTGCATTATTTTCAGCCCACCTATAGCTCCACATATCCGACTATAGCTTGATAGGTGTTGTTGCTGCGGCATTGATACACTTTCTTTCACGGTTGTCGACTTGTTGGTTGCCATCACCTCCTGTTGAGCAAGGTAAGAATTTGTAAGAGCTTGTTTGAAACAACTTGAGATTGAGGGAATTACACCAACCACATCCTAGAATACATATTGTTTGTGTGTTTCTTGTTTTTATCTAATCATGGCAGGCGATACGGAGATTGTTGAGACGATCAAAGTACACCCTCATATTCAGAATATCATTCAGCACTTGCCTTTGTATGCTGGTAAGTATAATCCCAAGGCATATATTGATTGGGAGCTAGCAGTAGATAAAGAATTTAATAAAACAGATTAGTCTGAAGAGCAAAAGGTGAAAGTTGCTTCTACTATTTTAACTGATTATGCTTTGACTTTATGGATGCACTTATGTAGACATAATAAAGTTCCTAAAACGTGGAAGGCTATGAAAAGAATTTTTAGAGAAGATTTTGTTTCTGAATATTATGCTGATCATATGCTTGCAAAATTAGAATGCTTAATAACAAGGTGATAAATCTGTTGAGGTATACTACCATGATCTGAAATCTCATATCTTGCGTTGTGGTTTAGAAGAATGTGAAGAAGCTATTGAGAATAGATTTTTGAGAGGGCTTAATATTGAAATTAAGGACATCCTAAAACACGAAACATATGATTCCCTCTCTTGTTTGATTGAGCTTGCTTCCAAGATTGAGATTCAGCTTGCTACTAATTTGAGAGAGGCACCTGAAATTTTATCCTCTTGCCATGAGAAAAATTCTATGGATGTGATGCCTTTTGTTGTGTGTTCTGCTATGACTAACTTTGGGCAGAATAGAAAACACTTGGCTGAACAACCATCAAAGGATAACGGTGATAAAGGTAAGGCTTCTTATGCTGAAATCAGTCATGTGAATGATGAGGCACTTGCTCAAACTTGGCCTCCATGCGAACCTAATGTTTTGGTGCTGAATTTATCCACTCCTCAAGCTAGTTTAGAGCAATCAATGGCGGATTCTATTGCTGAATTTCTTTTGTTACAAGATGATTATTTTGTTTCTTGTGATAAAGAACGTCCAAATCGGAGCTCGTACGCGACCTGGGCGACTGTTTTAATAAATACTGGTCCTGGACTCCGAAATGGACTCGAAGTCGACTTTAATTAGGCCTCTAACTTGAGTTGCTCTCCCTAGCTGGCCCACCACGTCCTCAAGCACATCTGTAGCTTCCTCCTCATCATCTCCATGATTCCTAACAACAATTAATTTATTAGGTAGCATTTTATTCTCAAAACCATATATAGAAGACATTAGAAACGAGCTCACCGATAAATTTGATTGTCGTGTTCTAGCTCTCGTGACTGAATCGTGCATGTTCAGTAGAGGAGTGCTGGTCGTATCCGACATGGTGATGTCCTCATCAGAGTAGCATTTTATTATTTCTTTGGTGTGACACTCCAGGTGTCTCTTTTCTGCTTTACACAGTCATAGTAACTAAATTTGGTTTGTGGTGGTGAGAATATAAAATTTTGAGCTCACACCATTTGTTCAAATTTGAATTTAAACCAAATTGAGGGCTAATTTGTGAAGCAAGTTCAAATTTTGCTATGCAACTCAGAGTCATGAAAAATATATGTGGTAGAAGTCAGTGAGATCAAAATCTAGCCAAAAATTCAGAAATCTTTTCCTTTGGGAAGTCCTCCAAATAAATCTTGCAAGTTTAAATTTTAAACATTTTATTTGAATTTCAAATTCGAAATTCTGCAAGATTCTGGGCAAATGGACTGAACATCTGTCCTCTACACGTGTCACTCAAGTCTCATGCAAAATTTGAGAATTTCTGGAGGCCTGTAACCATTTTAGTTTGATTTTACAAGAGAGAGAACAGTAATTCGTGAAAAAGAGAAATCTGCAGAACCCACTCGTCAGCCTCTCTCTCTCCCTTCTTCTCTCTTCATCGGCTCTCCCCCGAGCGTGCATGGCAGCCAGCTGCCCTCCCACCGCTCCAGCTCACCCTCACTCCGTCAGGGATCAAAACTCGTCCCCGGCCTCTCCTATCTCTTCCTCCTCGCTCACTTCGCCGTTTTCTCGCCCTCTCCGCCTCACATTTCGCCATCTGACCGCCATGGCCGCCATAACCTGAAGCTCCTCACCTAGCCGCCAGCTCACTCCATCGCAGTCTGAGAAAATACCATCCCCAGACGCAGCTTCACCTCCTCTATATTTCTGAAGAACAGGAACATCAATCCGTGCAACTAGCTGAGAGTAATTGAAGAAAAACTTCCACGACATCGCTGACGACCAACCTCGGCTTCACCGCGAAATTCGTCCTTCACAGTGAGCCTCGATCTCTCATTCCTCCTTAAACGGATGCGCGACTCTCTAGAGACTCTTTCTGACCCTTTTTACCATTGGATTCTCCGACGAGGTCGCGGGATTTCACTTTTCCCCAACCCTCGTCGTCGGCCGCCATCCACCTCGACGACCACCACCACTCTCCGGACCTCTTCCTCGACGACATCACCGATGCCGAGTTTCTCCAAGACGAAGTGAACATTCCGGACCGAGAAGAACTCGTCCTCGTCGACCACAGCGAGCTCGCGACGTCGCCGATCATCTTCGTTTCGTCACCACTCGCCGCCGGCCATCTTCCGGTGAGCTCTTCCCCTCGAGGACCCCTCCGCTGAGTCCACCTCGACGAGCTCGTCATTTTGAGTCACTCTCTGATTCCCCTCGATGCCGTTTACCCTGCTCCGGCAAAGCGCCGCCCATCTCCGGCCGCCATGCTGTACGCGCGCCTGTGCAAAAACGACGATGGCAGTTTCGTAAATATGTTGCAACTTTCTCAGAACATGAATAAACTTTATCTGGAGTTCTAGATGTCCAAAAATTGAAAAAAAAATTTGTTGGATTCCTCTTGAGTAGATCTATCCACTGGTTAGCAAGTTGATCAACGTTTCTACATGTTTTGCCCTGTACATATTTTAGAAGCTAAACAATATTTATTTCATATTAAATCATCTGCTCATGTGACAAATGCAAACTAAGTCTTGTTAGAATACTCTTGTTCTGCTCAGTCCACTGGTGTACTTCATACCCCTTGTTTCTGCATGTAGAATTAACTAAGGCTGTTCTTTTGTTAAGCTTGTTTAAATTACTATAATTAATTTGTTGCTCCGTAAATCTTGAACTCTGTTTTCTGTCATGATCAGTTTTGCTTCTGAGAATTTTATAGGATTTATTTTCTGCTGTCACCTTGTCCTAGTGATGAAAATAAATCTACTAGGGATAAAATCATGAAAATTGGGCACATGTTATGTTTTTGCATGCTTATACCATCAGTAGGTCAACCATGTACAGAATGTCCAGAGAAGAATTTATTTTGATTTTCTTTGGTTCTTTGATGATAAAGTGATTAGATAAGTAATTATAGTTTATGAAGGAAATTCTTCAGATCAATTTTATTCTAAATTTCCAACTTCAGTTCAGAACTGAAACCATCAATTTGAATCTGAAACCAAGTCAGTCACATTGCATATACATGGTGATTTGAGTTTCTTTGCATTCTTTCCATTGACATATCATTACTTTGATAGGAAACGAAAATCAAGAAGTTGGAGAGGATTTTCAGCAGGATATCTCCACTCAGGAAACTGAATTTGCAGCAACTAACTTAGTTGGTGAAGCTCAAGGCAAGCCCCGGTGCATCCCGCTCTTTCAACAAATTCTTGTTTCTAGAAATAATGATGCTAGTGTGTCTAGGATGGATGTGCACTTAAGTTTATAGGAATTGGATAGAACCTACCTGCATTGCTGCCTAAAAGAGCCTATGTTCAGTTTGTGTACCTGATAGATTGATAGTTTTGCTATGCTTAAGTCTACATAACTAGTCTCGACAAGTTTCCGCTCTTTTGTCAATGAAATGTGATCACTAAAGATGAAGATAATCGAATGAGTTTATGTACTTGTTGAGACCGGACGGAGAATGTTGAGTAGGATGGATTGGGAAGGCTGGGCCTTCACGGTGGTAGCCCCGTCTGTGTCGATTAAGGACCGTCTCGATGTTGGCCCCTTGATCAAGCATTGAACAGTACCGAGGGCATACTAGTGATAATGGGCACTAGGAAACTGATGTAGCATGTATGGTGGCATCGTTGTACGGCACCCGATACACTGGCCGAAAGACGCGCTGGGCGCAGTTGGGCAGGTCTAGGCCACTACGCACTGTTGGTAGGACGGCTGCCCAACTCCGTGAGACTGGACCCGGACTTGGTGTTACTGTCTTGTGAAAGGTTGCCGTATATGACCCTCGGTGGTGCATATACGTCGTGTACCTCAGGTTTTCCCCAGCTGGTGTAAATCGATTGCAATTGTTGTCCCTCACAGAAATGAGTACTGCTTGTAAATTGAGCATTCACGTAGCACACATTACTTGATGATGATGTACTGTTGGCTATCATGATGAATTACTGCTGTTATTGCTTCCATATTTGTTGTTCATATATGATATGTTAAATTGCTTGTTTACTGTTATTCTCACTTATGTCACTGTTTAAAGAAGATAAAAACTTGGCTGATTATGTAGAAAGAAATATTTTGCTTAAGTGCGAGTCATTTTAAATTCAGCTATCCTATGTAAACCTTGCATGTCTAGGTGTCATTTGACGGCTAAGACTTGATGAGTAATTAGTACTCAAGCTTTGAGCTTTGTGGTTTTCAGGTAATACAGATATTGATTTGCCTGAAGGTGTTCTCCCCTAGGATGTGCATGTCCCAGCCGGTTGGCCTGCCCACTGGGAGTCCGATCAGCCCCGCAGTGATGTGCTTGTTGCTAGAGTGATGACCTGGTTGGGCTCGGGTTATTACTAATGCTATACCGTCGAGAGTTAGAAATAGCTCTCGTGTATCTTTCTCGTTTTTCAAACTTATCGCTTTCGCTTCCGCTAAACTAATACTTCTGCTGCACTCTAATGATAACTTGTAATAATGATGTAAAATATGCAGCTAGTGCTTGTATTATCTCGTGTCTGCTTAAACAGCACCGTGGGACAAAGATTCTGTGGATCGGACTGTTAGATTTGGTGCTGACAAGTTACATATAAGGTGTCCTTACAAAGCCGCAAATGTTTTTATGATTTCAGGAATTGTGAAGTGCTTGATGTTACATTGTGTGGAAAGTGGAGTTGATTCTGAGTCCAACCTGGAGGCGTAACATAAGAGCTTGATTGTAAAGTTAGTTTGCCCTTTTGGATGACTTCATATTAAGATATTTCATCTGTAGCAGGAGGAATTGATGTGTCCTTATGGTAATCTATAATATCTATATAAGTCATACCTACTAACTACAATTATTTTTCTAAAGCTGCATTCTCATGAAGGCACGTCACCTGTAAAACCCATACCATTTGATCACCAACATACAGTTAATCATGTCCGTTCGTCACCCGTGACCTCCACCGAAAGTTGAAACTGTCAGGCTGCCCCTAATGCCTCCACTGACGCTACATTGACCCAACCACATTACACCATCCACGACTAATGGCCGTAACTCCGTTTTTTTCTTTTATTCACCGTGCATTCAACTACGTAATTAAAAAGAAGAAACTTCCTGACAAGCCATCTTCTCTATCCAAAACTGACGTCCACCAAACAATCAAGAACGCGATTAAATGGCACTAATTAAAACTCAGCAATTACTCTGCCATTTAGAAACTTCTCTCGATCAGGCTGCATAGAAAAGTACTGACACTATCTTTCCCATTCTCTACTGCCTATGAGTACAATCCTTAAGTAACGTTGCTCTCCACAAACCAATACATGGGTCATCACTCTTTTACTTCCCACTCACAACATTTCGTATTCTCATCTTTATATATTGTGCTCCGTAGTGATGGAATAGAAAAGTACAAAAGCACAAGAAGGTGAGGTCCATTTGGGTGGTCGTTTGCATGTCACATTCTTTTTATCATTTTTCTTTTTGGCATCTTTATAAGTACCCATTGTTTTCTGTTTATATTCTCAGACAACATTTTGGTTCAGCTCTCATCCATATGACAAGCATTCGCTTTTTGCATAGACTTAATGTCGTGTACTCATCTTTTAGGTACCCAACGCGTATACTTACCGTATTCAAGTACCGGCGGGAACAGAAAACCTCGGACGGGGAGGAGAAGCGAGGTGCTGGGCCCGCATCGGGGCCCAGTAAAGCGGGAGGTACAGCGGCTAGTCCGACACAAAAGTCTCCACACCTCGCGGCCCGCTAAGGGCCCAACCGTACGGGACGGCGCGGCCACCGCTCCGTGCGGGACCGCGATGGGCCCCGCACAGAGGGGACCCGACCCCAGCGAAGTCGCTTCACTCAACTCCCGTGTCGTGAGCAGTTCACCGCGGGGTCGAGCGACCCCCCGACCTCACTCCGTCCAACAAGTCGGCCGGAGTTCGTTCGCCCGGCAGTGGTCGGAAACGATAGAGGGGCTCGACCCGAACCATTCCCGACCCCGGGGGTCGGAAGCAGAGCACGTGAGCAGCAAGGATATCACGGTCAACCTTGGGCATACCGTCGTCCAATTCACGATAAGGATTTGCTCTGCATTAACTCTTGGGCGGTGGAAACGTACACTATGCCTGACGTACGAAGGAATGGGGGCGTCGCATCAGAGTCAAGCGTGATGCGGCGGACGGGCGCCCCAAGTACACCACACAGTCGCAAGCAGTACACTAAGTGACCGTCACCCAACTTCACAACAGTCCACAGCGTCGAGAACAGCAGAGCACAGTGTCGCTCAGGGAATGGGCGACTCACAGTGCCCGGACAAGACACGGTCGACGTCATCACACAACTCGGTAGGAGAGCAACGAAGGAAGCCAAACGGACCCGAGGAGGACGGCCCGACTCCGCCTCCACCGCCTTTCTTTTACCCTTACTTTCTTTTCTTTTTCTTCTTTCCTCTGTAACCATTTTCCCTTGGTATATAAAAGGGAAGATCGGGCCCGGGGGAAAGGGAGAGTCCTTTTTCTCACACACTCGAACACGCACAAAAAACGTAAAGGCAGAGACTTGGGAGCGGATCCCTCTCTCGCCCGCGGCTTGTAATCCTAGCAACGAGAAACACGAGAAAAACCACAAACTGGACGTAGGGCTTTTCGTGGCCTGAACCAGCATAAACCACCGTGTCGATCGCAAACCCACCGATCGCCATCGAGTCGCACACAAATTTACTCGTCGGCCGGTTACTTAACACCGACAGGTAACCTTCCTATGCTGCCATCTATTCTTCGTTACAAATAGATATTTTCCTTCTTTTCTTTGCAAAACTCTCACACTGTTTTTATTCCTGCAATAAACAGGTGCTCTCAGAAGATACACAATCCTGAATTTCATATTACCGTAAGCTGGATGCCACAGATTTTAGCCATAGCATATACGCCCTGTCACTTTCTTTATCGTTAATTCAACCAATGTTATTTGTCTTAGCTTTCTATTAACATTAAAGTGAGCCGAGACAAATTTATGTTGTTGCTTAAAATAGTAACCTTGAATTAATACAACATAGATTGCCCGCTGCAATGGCCGGGGACTCCCGTTTGCAATTGTTCTTCTGAACTTAATCTCCTTCCGAAAGCCCACCCTTTAAAGTTTTTTTTTGGGGGGTGTTGCAGTACTAATTCCTAAAAATGAGACGAGCACGGGAACACTGGCTCTTTTCGCGCAATCATGATGAAGCGCTCATCATCCTTATACTTTGTACTTCATTTTGCATTTCTTTTTCTTTTCCGAGAATAGAATACGAACACAAAAGGTAGAAATATTCAAGGTAAAAAAAACATAATCTGCCAGAGTATTAACACTTATATCTTCACTGTGATTTGTAACTCATGCATATATATTTTCATCTGATGGGAGAAGGGAGTCGATTTAGCATGGGCTTCATATGATGCAATGCACTTGGTCGTTCCATATATTATTTCGCCCGATCCTTCTTTTGCTCAATAACTGTTTTCTCAACTACATGAAACAATATGTTCTTTAGAAGTTCCCGCGGCAACGCGCAGGGTTATCACCTAGTTTCATTTGCACTACATCTCTGATCCCAGTGACTACAGAGATGGCACGGCGAGAGTGGTATTAATATTAATATAACCATAGGCATGGATTGACCTAATGCAATATCATAGAATTGTGTAATGAGATAGAGAAACTACAGTTGGAGCCGTCTGAGTATTGGAAATGAAACTATAATTTTGGTTAAAGTAAATGAAAATGTTGTAAACATATTTATCTCTGTTGGTGAATTTTATTGTCCGTGGAAACACACGGGCATACAACTAGTGCACACAAGAAAGGAACTTGGTCTGGTGGTAAAACTCTTCACTCTAATGCATGAGGTCCTTGGTTCAAATCTCATCCCCAAAATATTCCACTCATTTTACTCCATATTTAGACTAATGGGCCAAACGGGCTGACATATTATAATGGGCTTACGTGCCTAATTGGCCGGCGCGGCACGGTTATATAATTTCGTGCCGTGCCATAGGCCTGAGGCTTAGCCCGTGGGCTGACATGGTACGGTCTGTTACTCAGAGCATGTCATGCCGGGCCGAAGCTAAATGAGCCATGCCTTTCAAACTTAGGTCGTGCCGGGCCGGGCCGCTCGTTTGGCCTCCACTAGTTGGAGGTCCACTGAAATATAAGACTAGATGGTGAAGCAATCAGTTGATGTACCATCGTATCATGAAACGATGAATTTAAAGGTTATATATAAAATTACATTTTTTTGTTATGAGCATTGTTTTACAAAACTGCATATGTAAGGTGTATGAGTAACAAAAGGCATATAATTTAAACGAGAAAACTTCACGTGCTACAGTGCTATTAATACTGGTAGCACTTCGACGGATGCACAAAAGAATTGCAGCTAAAATATGAATGGATAGTGCAAATTTAAGATGAACAGATATTTGCGCAGAGAGTAACAAATAGAGAAATCATATTGTGAATGGAGTACGTCGCCGGATTACAACCGTTTATCTCAGACCGACAATTCGTTAGTTTTTACAAGCTGTTTTTTTTTCCCTTTTCCCATAAGTATATATCTCAAATTTTGCAAAATGAAAGATGACGACATTCATAGTAGTTATATGTTTTTTTTTGGCGTTAGTTAAGGTGCTACTGACCCGAAGATAAGGAGCGCGTTAGCAGGGAACCCACGCGAGCACAGGAAGAGTTCTCTATGTTAGACAGTCTAAATGTGTATTTGTGAATTGTGATACATGTATTTTGTAAATTTATAGTGTTACTATATACTGCTCGCAATGTGTAATCTTATAATTTGACACATGCTAAGTTTGTATTTTTAATACCACTCTTTAAATCTTATTTAATAGTTTTAAAAAAAATTCTGTACTTCATGAACGTTACTCCCCGTAGACGAGTCAATTCAGCTCTTGCATCCGTCTCATCGTCCCTCATTCGTTAATGCATAAGTGAACAATTCACGCTCCGTTTTTCACACTAATAGGTAATAATGCACGCAAAGGTCGCTTTCCTCGTCCTCCTCGCCGGCCACCTCGCCGCCGGCGAGCCCACATCAACCACGACCCTCACAGCCACCCCGGCGACGCTGACCAAGTCCTCCCCCTCCATCACCATCCGGTGGTCCAACCTCCCCTCCCCAAATCCACTCGACTACGTCGCCGTCTACTCCCCGCCGGACTCCGGCGACCTCGACTACCTCGGCTTCCTCTTCCTTAACGCCTCCGCCTCCTGGGCCACTGGCGCCGGCAGCCTAACGCTCCCGCGCCTCCCAGACCTTCGCGCGCCCTACCAGTTCCGCCTCTTCCGGTGGCCGCCTGGCGAGCGGTCCAAGAACCCACGCGTTGACCAGGACGGCGACCCGCTCCCCGACGCGAGCCACCGCGCCGCCGTCTCGGGAAATGTCTCCTACGAGGGCGCTGGCGCCCGGCCGGCGCAGCTGCACCTGGCGTTCACCGATGAGGTGGATCAGATGCGGGTCCTGTTCGTGTGCGGCGACGCCGGGAGCAGGTCCGTGAGGTACGGCCTCGCCGGCCAGCACGAGGAGGAGTGGGAGGAGGTGCCGACGGAGGTGAGGACCTACGAGCAGCGGCAGATGTGCGACTACCCGGCGAACGACAGCGTCGGGTGGCGGCACCCCGGGTTCATCTTCGACGGCGTCATGAAGGGGCTGCACCCAGGGAGAAAGTACTCCTACAAGGTAAATACTTGCTTGAATTCTGTAACCATTGTCTTCTAGTAATTTGGTTGATTGTGAATTTGTGATGTTTTGACTGCTAGTGCTAAATTTGTGCGTAAACTGTGATCTTAGAGCACTATATAGTCATTCACTACAATGGTACTCATGTCATGCCTTTTAGTTTTGTAAGAATGGAAGAAACTGATATGGAAGATAAAACATCAACTGTATGTATCGTAATTCGTAAACAAAATGGGTCATGAAACATTGTAGCAAAAATACTTTTGGAGCAAAGGTGAATACTCTGTTCCATGAGGAGCATGGATGTTGTATGGATCTTTTTAATCTGTTAAGCTCATCACACTTCTGTCATGTCTAGTATGTTGTTGGTTATGAGGTAACAACAACTGAGTCACTGACACTGTTGTTGCTGCCAGTAGTCAATCTTCCGAAATCAGTAAATAAAACACAAACGGCTCACTACAAATGTATAAACCATTCAAAGTCAAATGAAAGTACTCATCGACATAAGTCATGATAAGTAATAAATCAGAGTCTCGCAAAAATAACAGCAACTGTGTTACCGGATTGTTTGAGCAGATTTTATAATTGTTGTTGCAAATTGATTTACGCTCTCCTGTACTACATGTGTCAGAATATCTGAACTCTACACTGAAACTTTTTTATCCGAATTCTTAGGATAGGAACATGATAAAAAAATGAGGCAACAGTGAGAGACTAAGAACTATCAATAATTAATCAGCTCTGTACAGTTCAAAGTTAAAATTAGGTAATAGTACACCCATCCACATGTATAAGGATTTCCGGGTTTGTCCTAAGTCAAAATTTTGTTACTCTGATTAAAAATAAATAAATCAACGAATACATAAAGATTGAGAATACAAAAGCGGTATTACTAGATTCATTGTGAAACGAGCTATCATAATATGAAACTGTTTTTAAAATGACTTATTTTAGATATTTTTGGTCAATGTTCAAAATGTTTGACTTAGGACAAACCCAGAAATCCTTGTGTTTATGGACAGAGAGTGTAAGTGAAACTGTCTAAAGCAGCCTTTAGTTATCATTCCCCAAGCTGTTTCCAAATACTGAAGAAGATAGAGCAAATCAGAATACAGTATGTGTCTCCTTTGTATCAGAGGACACCTGACAAAGAGCTTGGTTTACATTAAGCATTTTATCTAGCGTATTTTTTGCCTGCAACTGGTGGAAGCATGCAACATGAACATACCTGTAGGTAGTGAAAAAGCTGAAGCTAATGGGAAATTAATGTGTAAGCTAAAACAGACATTCAAGAGATCTGAAGTCAAAATTGAGCTAAAACAGACAGCCACGAGATCTAAATCAACATAGTGCCATGGTGCAAAAGGGATATGCACAGCATCGATATAAAGCTACAGATATGAAGAGAAGGATATAAGGAAAGCTGTAAAGGTCATGCTGCAAATGGAAATAGTATTATTGAAATGGTGAGGAGTTATAGTTTCAGGTCAAATAGAGCAATCATTTCAAAAATCACAAATAAATCAACCTTTTGTTTTTTCAAAATGCCTTTCTAGATCGTCTATCCAGCTGCATAGCGAGTTCTCAGTTAAAGAGTTTGCTTTAATAAAATTGTAGTTACTGAACACTGATCATGGTTTATTGCACATTGACTTGCTAAGTGATTTGTGCTGAAATGTGGAGCTCCCATTGCTAGCAGTGTTCATCAAAGCATGGATGCAGAGGTATCGAAGCCTTTGAAATGAGGAGCCTCCTCAGGTACTCACAGGCCATCTGCACATAACTGGAGAGGAGTGGGAGTCTATCAGCTCGGTATTAGTATTAAAGAATAGGAAGCTATCTGCAGATAGCATTTGTTATTATGTCGATCTGAGCGTATTTTAGGTCAGTTCCAGAAAGTCAACATGAACAATGTCAGGTTTAGAATTTTTGAAGGTCATGAGCACTGCCTGGCTACCTGCTACAGGTTGTGAACAATTAGTTAGCAGCCCATTGTTGAATTGAAGGAGCTAAATGCATGCAAACAGTGTAACGATAAATTATATTTCAGATATGATTAACGTGTAATACTGAATAAGTAAGGTTAATTCCATGTCTTACCAAGATTAGTGTTAGCATGAACTATGCCGGAATTGATTATATTAGATACGTCATTGTGAGGACTTTTTGTCAGAGGGCTGAAACGGAGACTTTTATGATAGATTCTATGCAACTGGTAGCAAGAGTGATAAATAGGGCCAATTCGTCTAAACTTTGACAAGTTTAATCGTGTCTTACCCCAACCGTGCATGTAGAGTGTAGGACAAACATACATTGTGGTCATATCTGACTGCATTGACAGTTGAAGCAGTAATGAATTGACAATATCAACAATTTGGAAATTTATTCTACAAATATATGATAAATGTAAATAGCACAGCCGAGATAAGTTTATGTGCAAGAAAAGTATTTAGGAACATCGAAAATGAAGAGCTGATGGCAACAACTTTTACATTAGCATGGAGCCTTTGAAGGCGCTCTTCAGGTGTGTCTTAATGCTGTCCAAGTCGTGTGGTATTGTCCTTTAGAGACCATAGGCGTTGGGCGGTTGGGCACTGGCATTTCGTCGAACAGGTTGAGAGAGGAGAATCGATGGCGGCAGCTGTTGGGTGTCAGCCTGAGGGCTTCACACGAGGCGTAAGTGTTAGGAGAGGCGGAGGTGGAGCGAGCTAGACACGTGAACAATAACGAAGACTCGATTCCAGGCTATACTCTAATTTGCTAATTACTATCTAACGCTTTGAATTCATTTGTACTTTGATTGGAATGTTGCCATGCTAATTGATGATATGGAATGAGATCAGCTCCCATGATTTATAATAGAATAGATTCTCAGAATGAATCTGGGTGGCGATTTGGACTGGGTCTGCTTATGCCGTTGTTGGAGGCGAATTTTGGGTTCACTTCAGATTTGTACTAAAATATGTGAGGATATGAATCCCAATAGTGTCAACGTGCCCTTGGTGAACATCAAATTCCAGTTTATAGTCTCAATGAAAACAAACAGAGACATGAAATCTGTCATTCTATTTGGGAGCACTTCAGTTTCATAATCTAGCATAGAATGCTTGTTCCTTGTATAAGGTAGAAGAATGATTTGGTTTTTTGTGCTATTATTAGGAAATCCCTGTAAATATTGCCTCACAATCTAGCATAGAAGATCTTTGCTCTTTGAATTTAGACAAGAATTAGATCTTTGCTTATTACAGGTAATCTAGTAAGGGGAAAAGGGCTTATTTAGACTTTAGTTAAGTATAATACGGATGACAAAATGTATGGTCAGCAGGTTGCAAATTATTGCCTTTCCTATTAAGTCCTTGATATAAAGCAAACACCAGTTTGAAATAGATGTCGCAGTTAATATCTACAGATAATGACTTCTAGCTAACAATTATTGTTAATAGTTCAACTTTTAACAAATCTTTCACCAGCATTTTATACAAATATTCCTTTTTGCAGTTTCACCTAATCTTTTGAAATCTTAACTATTTTTGATAGGTTGGTAGTAACTCTGGGGGTTGGAGTGAGACACATAGCTTCATTTCACGTGACATTGAGGCCAATGAGACTATCGCATTCCTCTTCGGTGATTTGGGCACTTATATTCCTTATAATACTTACTTCCGAACACCAGAAGAAAGTTTGTTGACCATCAAATGGATCCTTCGTGATCTTGAAACCCTAGGGGACAGACCTGCATTCATTTCACATATTGGTGACATCAGCTACGCAAGAGGCTATTCATGGTTATGGGATAATTTCTTCGAACAGATCGAACCTATAGCATCAAATACTCCATACCATGTCTGCATTGGAAATCACGAGTATGACTGGCCTTTGCAACCCTGGAAACCTTCTTGGGCTGCTAACATCTACAATGGCAAGGATGGTGGTGGGGAATGTGGGGTACCATACAGCATCAAATTCAGAATGCCTGGAAATTCTTCTTTCCCTACTGGCACCCAAGCTCCTGATACCCAGAATCTCTACTACTCGTTTGATGCAGGTGTTGTTCATTTTGTCTACATGTCTACTGAAACTGATTTCACCCATGGCAGTGATCAATACAAGTTTATAAAAGATGATCTTGAGCGTGTCAACCGGAGTCGAACACCATTCATCGTGTTCCAAGGTCACCGGCCAATGTACACCTCGAGCAACGAGGTCAAGGACACAGCTCACAGGGAGCAGATGATTCAGCACCTGGAACCACTCTTCGTGAAGCACAACGTGACACTTGCTCTGTGGGGGCATATCCACAGGTACGAGAGATTTTGCCCCATGAAGAACTATCAATGCCTTAACACATCATCGAGCTTTGTGTACCCTGGTGCTCCTGCACATGTTGTGATTGGGATGGCTGGTCAGGACTACCAGCCAAGCTGGGAACCAAGGCGTGACCATCCAGATGTGCCTATCTTCCCTCAGCCAGAGAGCTCCATGTACCGTGTCGGTGAGTTCGGTTACACAAAACTTGTGGCCACAAGGAACAAGATGACGCTGATGTACATAGGGAACCATGATGGGCAAGTTCATGACATGGTTGAAATATTCTCACAAGAAGTCAATTATAGTACACCTGATAAGCTGGTTGGTGAGGTGCCACAAAATATGTTGTTTTATGTAGTAATCGCTGGAAGCTTGATGCTTGCATTACTGCTAGGATTTATTGCGGGATTTGCTATTAGAAAGAAGAGAGACTGCGCGCGGTGGACTCCTGTCAACAGTGAGGAATCCTAATTTTTGCACACGTTGAACTCTGTAATTTTCTTTTATAGTTGTCCATGCATGATGATTCCCCCTTGTATATCGATGGGGATGGGAAGGTACAGTTTATCTGGACGCGTGATCTCTGTAACTTCTGTAATGTAAACTCTGTCGGATGACATGATATTTACACTGAAGTGGCAACATATTTTGAGTTGTAGTTCAACTGTTCATATCAACGGTTGCTGAAGCGGCCGACGATTGACAAGCAGAATGGGCTTTCCCGGAGCGTTCGTGATGCTTAACTAATCATGCTCCTAAAGCGTACGAAACTCAATTAAGCGTCAACAGAATGTGTATTTCCGTAGTAGATTGGGATGCTTACATGAAGGCTCTTACGTTAAGGGCCTATACAATCAGCTTTGCATTGTACAAGGCCTTAACACATCGCCAGATGTGCAACACATGATTTCATCATGTCGTCTTCTTATATGCACCAACCATCAAAACACCTCGTTCTGTCAAACCATCAATTTTCTTGCAAGTTAAAGTAATTAATAATTACAATGCCGCCATCGGGCTTAAGTCCTTGAATGCCAGTAGGATGGGGGAACACAGTGACTTGAGACTACCACACCCTCCTCTCCCTGACTAGCCCCTGCACCTCCTCCCAGAGCCCTCCCTTGACGACGCTGGCGAGCCCCAGCACGGCGGGGCTGCACGCCGCGACGCGCCACAGCCCGGCGCGCACCTCGTCGCGCAGCTGCTCGCGCTCCCACCCGCAGAAGCCGTCGAAGAACCGGAAGTCCCGGACGCCGACCACGCCGCGCTTGGCGAGCTCGGCGGCGCACCCGACGCTCTCCCGGGTGCCGTAGTGCAGCCCCGGCATGACCTCCTCGAACAGCCCCGTCCGCGCCACCACGTCGCCGCCTCCGCCGCCCGCCGCCCGGGGCCCCAGCAGGAAGAAGCACTCCTCCAGCGGCCCGCCGAAGAAGAGCGGCCGGCCCGAGAAGGCGCCGGCGATGTCGGCGTCGTCGGCGAAGATGGACTCCGCCTCCTTGATGGACATGAGCGACGGCCGGTTCAGGATCACGCCCACGGGGCCCAGCACGCCAGCGGACAGGAGCAGGATCACCGTGCGCTCGAAGATGTGCGAGCCGTCCAGCTTCTCCGTCGCGATCAGGAGGCACCCCTTCTCCGGCTCCACCAGCGGGTGCGCCCACTTGTCGCCGATCCTCACAGGCGGCGGCATCGCCGTCGCGGCCGGGTTCACGCTCTTCGCGTGCTGCTCGCTGAAGAAGAGCTGCGCGCGGTACGACCGCCAGTCCCGGTGGATGGCCGGCGCCACGCCGTCCTCCGACGACGACCGCGGATTGTAGCTGCAACCTTAATTGGAGCAAGTAATAAAACATGCATCGATCTATTTAGCACAGTTGTACTAAAGAGCAGTTAAGTCAGCAAGAACTCTCTTAGAACTGCAGGAGATCATGCATCACTCACAAGTGACTGAAGAGCTTGCGCGCCGGTTGCTGAAGAGCAGATGAAGCTTGGGCTTGGCGACAGACGTCGTCGCCGCCCTCTTGGTCGGGGAGGGCTTGGATGTCAGGAAGCAAGAAGTCTCCATTGCTACTATCGTACTTCTCGGAAGTTGAGGATCACAAGGATTACAGGTCACGTTGTAGCCAGGGGAGAGCTGCTGGTAAATACTAGGACCAACGGATGGAGCCAGAGCCACCGAGCTTCAGCGCCACAAGATTTCGAGCTTCAATCCGAGATGGATTATGGATATATTGCACTTTTCCGCATTCCAATCTGGACCAATGGCGACACGCGACATGGTACGGCCCGAGGCAAAGAAAACTGGACCAGCAGTGGTATGTGGCTCAGGAAGTGCCCTTCAACTACAAGTCTTGTCCAGAACTCATGGCTTGGGAGGCTCGGCGGATGAGAGCACAGGGTTGCTGCAAGTTGCAACGGTGATGGCCGGGACCCCTGCTGCATGGAGCTTAGCTGCAATGGCTTCTGAAGGTGTGTTGCTGGGCAGCTCTGGGCCAAGAGAATTTTTCAGAGGCACAACAGAGCAACATGGGTTTGGCACAAATGCTAGAAGTTGAATTTCCATTTTGCAATATTTGTGGTCTGTTGCTACACCGATGGCAATCCACATCAGCTGGGCTCCCTCTATCGCCACTCGCCTGATGAAGCAATTCAGGATTAGGGCGCGCTAGGTCACTTTGGTTATCAAGATCACCAGTCTTTGGAAAGACCCTGAAATGGTTGAGGCTGCAATCCTTTTTCTTCACTAGCTATGATGCGACTCGTTCAGCAGGATTGCAAAGGTCAGCATATACAGGATGCACCATGTGTGTATATGGCCCACCCATTTTTAAATCTTGATACAAAATTTCAGCTCGTGGCCTATGAAATAAATCTCAACTAAAAACAAAACAAAGATATGTACAATACAGAAGCCTCCAATTCACTAGCCACCGCCAAGACATGGGATAAGCAGTGTACTAGTAGTAATAAAAAACACTTTGAGTTAAGAAGCTAATGTTCCCGATGAGTTCTCTTTGTCATTGCAAGGGGAAAAAAATCATGCAAGGGCACAACAGATGAAAGCTGATAATGTATCTATTACGTTTTGGTGAACACTAATTAAAATTTTAACATGAGAGAATAGGTTGGCCACCATAAACTGACATGATCTGAGAACTGGACAAAAGCAATCCAGTCATCAAGGTTATACAAGATGATAAACATTACAAACTAGCAGCAAAAGTTATGGGTAGAAGGCAAAGAAGAACAGGAGAGAACTGATTTACATCTTGAAGCTACCACGCTGAAAACAAACAACATTTGAAGAGGAGGAACTCGTCACCATAAAACAAAAACAAATTGGTAACTGAGTTGAATTAGCAGTGTGATACTGGATTTTATTTCCATAAAACCTCCAAAACCAAAGATAAAGACTAAACTTTCAAACAAAAAACAAATAGGTTGATTGAAATATAGAATCAAAGTATCAGATAAAGAACTACTGTCCAACACTCCAACTTTTAAAATTTGGCTCCTAATATAACTAGAAGTGTTTGATATAGGTATCTGGACTAAAAGATGCTTCGAATAAAGAAATGGCTGTTAGATGGAGTAGCTGGGGTTGATTTAGCACTTCGACCAGTCATAAGCTTAAAAGTTTGTGACACGAGTATCCATCCAAGTGTGAATATCATTATATCTTCAGTACTTTTTTATATACATGTAACAGCGGTTAACAATGAAAACCAGAGACCATATTCTGTCAAACAGTTACAGTGAAGTTAAACGTAAAACGTTTATGCTCCGTGGATATTTTGAGCCTATTTTAGCTAATAGTATGGCTCTTTGCTTACTGGATGGTAAATATATATGCAGCAAATGCAATATTATGGCTCACCAGTTTAGCAACAGCATTTGTGATTTTGATTCATGACATGGGCTATAATTATCCAGTAAATTGTCAGCATTGGACCAAGATTCTGAGAAGGAAAAAACTGAGACAACACTGCTGTCAAATATCATTCCAACAAATACCATAAGGCTCTGACATTGGTCACTTCATAACTTCTAAACTTATTTACTGACTATTACTGATGTTGGTACACCACCATCGGATGAAATTTCATAGCGTCTGAGAACTAAAAGGTTACTCTGCCAATCAGAGGAAAATGTGCAGGAGCATTATTATAGATATCAGACTGCAGTGAGATCCAAGCTGCTCATAGGTAGGGCAGTGCATCAGGTTTCATCTGTTCCATCAATTCTGCTTTCTGATGACAGATCACAGATTTGTCCAGCAGTAATTCCTGACACATTTGGTTCATTGTTTGTGCTTCCAGAAACTGCATTGGCATTTTGTCCAGGATTTCTGATACTTGCACACTGACTAGCAGGTCTTCCAGTGTTCCTATTACCAAGAATTAGTAGCTTTTTGGCCTTATGCTTTTTCCCTCCAATATGGGCTCCGAAATTAAATTCAGTGACACAGTCAACCTTGCAAATTTTGCACCAAAAAGAAGGGACAGCATTTGGTCTGGGGCATTGTAGAATCTGTGAGGGAGACTGTGGAACTTTCAACTTTTTCTTTGTGGGATACCAATTTTGCGGTTGTCTCTGTATAGTAGCACAAGTGAAACTAGACTGCTGAGCAGACACGCTGCACTCAGGGGCAAGCTTTCTCTTAGAAATGTCAGGTATTGCGGTAATGACCTCCTCAAACTGAAAATATGTTCAATACAATTTAAAATGAGCATTTATATCCACAATAAAAAGCACAAAGACAGCTATCATGCTTTTGAAGCGCCTAACTAAAATTGTAACAAATATCTATAATTAAGGTCTAGTGAATGTTGCTAGCAAAAATATGGTCATCATTGAAACAGAACATTGCCCCTGAGTGTATGTCAAACTCAGAAGCTTACAGAACAGCCAGATAAGTATATGTCAATGAAAATCCATAACAATAACAATTGCATTCAATTTCGCATAATATAGAAAGCCGGAACTGGAATGCACTCTTTGTCCAACTATCCTTTGCCCATTTAATTACAATCAAAGCTCTGCCGTCCTATTTGTAAGTTTCTTTATGTTTTGTTCTTTTTTCCATCTGTTGGTTTCTTTGTTTTTTAAGAACAATTTGTTTCTTTATTTCTCGCTTCATATGATGAAGCACAGTCCTCCTGCACGTTTTAGAGAAAATGCATTCCAGAGATCCACCATGCTAACAATTTACTAGTTGGTCTGCCACACTCCACAAACTGAATAATGATCTGAACGGTGTTATAAGAAAGTGACCTACAGAGCTTCCGCCTAATGCATTGGACCATGTCCTGAGCACTATTAGCAAGTTTTAGTTTCAAGTGTGGTGATTCAGAGGAAATAAGCGAAAATAAAAGCCGGACACTATTGCAACCTCGTCTTTGGGGTCTAACATGTAAACTTTTACTAGGCAGGGATATTTTTCACATTCAGGTACGATGACTCAGTGACAAAATAAACTCTACTTTCAGACTGAACAAATTCAGGACCCATGGAAAAGCGACATTTCAAAATTGTAAAACTCTGCCACCGATCAGTGACCACATAATTCCAATTCCCCAAAACAGAGCTTCAGAACTGTTAAAATACAAAACAATAAGGCGCACGAAGGACCTTACATTATGCGTTTCAGAGGCTCCACTGAGAGCAATCAGCAGATGTGGATGGGTCCTCTCCAATCTCTTGCGGTATTCCACCTCCCTCCTAAGAGCTTCCTCGAATGTGATAGTACGACAAGCCGATGAACTAGATCCCTGCATGCTTGATGCCAACCAACGACACCTACTTGCGAGACCCGATTCATTCGCTAACAAAGAATCCCTTCCTATGACTGGACCATCACACGATGATTGTCGTGATCCACAGCTTCCAGAACCAATAGTGTACGCCAATCTTAAAGGAGCCCTCCACGGCGGACCTGATACGGGGATCAGTTCAGGACACACACAAAATGTTCAGGACACACACAAAAAAAAAAAGGGGGGAAATATGTAGAACAAAACGATCGAACCCTTCCAAGAAAGCAAGGTTCTCCTCACCAGCGAAGAAAGAAGTCAACCAATCCAGGTCCGGCAGGGTCTACTCTGCACGCCGGGGTGGGATGGCGAAGACGATGAGGAATTGGAAGGAAGAGATGGGGAGATGCTTTGCTTGATCTGGATTGGAGATTTGGAGGTGTGTTCGGAGAGTTGGGAAGGACCCCCAAGGAGAACGGGAACGGGAGGCACACAGTACTGAGAGAAAAAAAGGAATGGATCCCGTCCGTGGGCCGGGCCAGGCCTCCAGATAGAATCCATGGGCTCGCGTTATTTTCTATGGTGTTAATCATATATATTATCTCTGAAAAAGTATACTCCCTCCGTTTCTAAATTGATGTCGCTGTTGACTTTTTGAATTACGTTTGACCGTTCGTCTTATGCAAAATATTAGCTCAAATATGCAAAATTATAAGTTATGTTTCGAATTTCTCTAGTGATAAAACAAATCATAACAAAATATTTAATATTTTTAATTTTTTTAAATAAGACAAGCGGTTAAACGTAACTCAAAAGGTTAACAACGACATCATTTTAAAAACGAAGATAGTACTCCCTCCAATCCAGGTTTTGTTCCACACATGAAGATTGAACCAGATGCAGATATTTCCTATCTAAAACGCCTAAGAAAACAACAATAGAGGTGTATGTTTTTATTAAACATTTTTTTGAAAATCTATTTTCTTAATATTTTTTCAGAAAAGGGTGAGCACGTTCTGACTAGAAATTACCAACCAACATAATCCATCTTGTCATTACAAAAAATTAATACAAAACATCATCCAGATGTTTTAAAAATTACTTGCAATTTACACTACAAAAAGTTATTTTCAAACATGTGAAGGCATTTTGAAGTTTTTTTTTCTATTGACAATGGTAGGAATTCTTTTTTGCTTCTTATCTCTGATTAATATGGTAATTTTTATGGATTTAAACCGAATGTTGCGGCTCCTTTCTTAACAAAATATTACAGTATGCCCTCCTTGATGTGAAGATGCAAATGTTTGATTTAACTACTACTACTTTACTTGCTGGGGAAAATCACCAGCACACAAAGTCCTAAAACACTATAATTATGCCTACGACTAAAAAAAATGGTGGAACAAAGCCATTTAAAGCGAAGGTGATGAGCAACATAAATATGAGTAAGTCATGAGTCATGACAACTCGTCATTCGTCAAGGAGATTATATTTTTGTTTTCTATCTCAAGTTTGTGTTTTTCCCTAATGACATGACATTTGTGTTACGTCAGCCATAGGCTTGTAAGCAAAAACAACAAGATAAATCGAGAAACCAACACGAGAAAGATATAGTTCCATTAAGCTTGTTATATACTCCCTCTGGTTTTAAATTGTTGACGCCATTGATTTTTTTGTTACGTTTGACGATTCGTCTTATTCAAAATATTAGTTCAAACATGCAAATATATAAGATATATTTTAACTTTCTTTAATGATAAAACAAATCATAAAAAATCTATGATAATTTTTAAAATATTTTGAATAAGACGAATGGTCAAAAGTAACTCAAAAATAGTCAAACGTCAACAATTTAAAATCGGAGGGAGTATGAACTTTTATTTTTTTGTGCAAATATATGAACTTTAATTGCTATAAAATGTGTTTCGCTGCGCGCTCGGGTGTGAAGAAGCTCGGATCTGTCGCCCCGAACTTTTAGCCTCTGACCACGGCTTTGTATATTTTAACATATATCTGCTCTTCGTCTCTACTATCTGGTGCTAGCTCAAAAACAAAGCAAAAGAACACAAAAGTGATTTTGCTAGATTAGCAACACAACCATTTTCAACAAACTCAGCTGCAACATGGTTACACAATACACGCACGTGATCTTTAAAAGTTTTCAGTCAGGGACAAGAGGACAAGCGGTTTTCTCAATCCATCGCACAGACTTGACGATCCAAACAACCAGTGGGTACAGTTATTTATTAGACACCCACGATAACAAGAAGGTAAACAAAGACTCGAGAACGTCGTGCACGCACTAACCCTGCCGTGCTCTACTTCATGAACCCCTGTGCCATCTTAAACAGCCCTCCGGCGCCGCTCTGCTCTCCGCCACCCTGCTGCTTCTCCACGAGCGATTCGGCGCCCTTGACGACGTCGTCGATGCCGAACCCGTCCGACTTGGCTTCCTCCGCGGCCGGCGCCGGCGCCGGCTCCTCAGACTTGGGCGCGTCGCCGGCCGGTGGCGCTGGCGCCTCGGCCTTGGTCTCCTTCTCGGCGCCGGCGGCCGGTCCGGAGCTGAACTCCTTGAGGTACACCTCGGCCTTCTCGATGTACTGCCCGGCCGGCTTGTCGTCGAGTTTGCCGTACGTGGACGCCGCGTCCAGGAGCTGCGCGGCGGCGCCGGCGACCTCCTTCTTGTCGACGTTGTCGACGCTCTTCTGCTGGAACACGGACACGGCGGCCTCCGCGACGAGCTTGCCGCTGGACATCAGGTCGCCGGAGCTGTTGGTGTTACCCTCCGCCGCCATTATATTGCAGCTTCTTCTTTCCCCGATGGTCTTTTTGAGCTTCGTCTGGAAGTGAGATTAGCACAGGGAGATGGCTTGATGTTAACCCTCTTATATAGGCGAGGGTGATGGGCATGGGGACCATAGCGAAAGCTGCTTGTGTGGACGGTTTTGCATGTGGACAGCCGTAATATCTGCCCTGTAAAGAAATGCAGTGTCGCCACTAGTGGAAAAATCCATTTTATGTGGTCTCGTTTAGTGCAAATATGATGCTGTATTCGTTGTAAGTGCTGCGGATTTTCTTTGTGGCGGAAAGAGAACAGATGTGATAGAATCAGAAGAAGATATTTTGCAATAATCGATGCCTGTCTATGTCGACGAGAAGCAAGTGGCCAGTAGGACACACTTGTCGGCAGGCAGCGAGTGAGGCTTACCTGGAGAGCAGGGAAATGTGGACTGTCGGCACAGAGTAATTAAGCTCAGACAAGGAACAAGCACTCCAGTAATCCACATCGATCCTCTCGTTAATCTATGGAGTCCTCGAGTTTTAGAGTCACCGGGACCTGTGACTCTCACGAAGGTCAGCAAGGTATCTCGTTGTTACAGGTAAATTTAATTTGAGCGGTCAATGTCCACTCCACCTCACCACGCTTCTCCAACCACCGACTTGCTTGTCCCTGTTGGATTGCTAATTGCGATATGGAGTATGCCGTTACCTCTTGAATGACCTTGCATAACTTGCATGTGCGAATGTTGCATGATCTAAGCTCTGACACAAGTTGAAATAATGGAAAGCGCTAAGCCGCTAACCTACTGTTGCTTCGAAATTCCAAATATAGAATAGAGATGCCTTCACCTGTACGAGAATTGAGTTGTTGCGATATCAAAGCAAATCAAGCATGCTTATATGTACCCTCGCAAAAAAAAAAAAGCATGCTACTGATGGTTGTCCATCGGGCTAAAAGAAGTCATTGTGAGCAGTTAAGAGCAATGGATTCAGGATGCAATAATTTTATAACTTTTCCGTTGTCTGTTTTCTTTATTTTTACTTTCCTTCTTGTAATTCTTTCTCTTTTATATCAATATATTAATCTGTAGGGGCTTGCCCCTCCAGTTCTTTCAAAAAAAAAAAGCATGCTTATATGTTTGTTACCCACCATCACCGACTGTAGCTTGTTGACGCTGAAGCCATCACTAGTCTATGCATGCATGCATGTTGGTAGAAACGTATATACTCAGCACCATCACCATATATATCCGGCTAGTAACTGATGGTTGACCTTAGCTTGAAGCCATCTCCTCTCTTTTCCCAAGCATGTACTATGTAGTACGTAGTATGTGGCGTCGGCGGACCGCACCGACTCGGCATTTGCTGCGCGACTTCGCGTGGTCTCCCTCCGCGCACCACATATGAATGCTTGGGAACGATGCGAGGGCTTTGGCGTCTTCGTTCCCAAGCAGCGCCAACGCCATGTTACCAACGTCATCCACCCAGAAGAAGAAGAAGAAGAAGAAGAAGAAGAAGAAGGTGCTGCTCATCGCCATCGCCAACGGGCTCGGGTTCCTGCCCTCCGTGCATGCAGATGGTCGACGTCGATAGAAATTATTGCCAACACGTACGGAACATATAGTGCTTATGAGAAGGAGAAAAACAGAGCTGATGCACGCACTGCAGGTTTCAATCGACATGCCAATTTTCCCACCTCCATGCGTGCTTCTGTGCTTCACAACCTCGTTGCTGTCGGTTCTAAGAAGATGACGTTGTTGTGGGATGACTGACAACCTTAGGGAAAGCGTATAGAACGCAGATTGATTACCAAAGCAATAGAAGGCGTACAAATATATAGGGGAGCCATCAAGGGCAAGCCCTACCTAGTTACAATGCCGTGCATGGGGCGCAAGGCCCAAGACCAATTAAGCTAATACAGCTCTAATTAATATGTCTAACACTTAGAAGGCAACATATCCTGTGCAAACCTATTTCGTATGCAACCTATGCAAACCACCACCATATTTGTTAGATCTCCATCTGATGGCTAGGAAACTTTTTCACTTAAACCCTCCTACCAATGCTTTTGCTAATCAAAAATGAAAGCATTGGTGGGAGGGTTTAAATGAAAAAGTTTCCCACCTTAATCTAGCTATCAGATGGAGATCTAACGATTGTGGTGGAGGTTTGTTTAGAAATGGTGATGTGTGGATGGTTCATCTAGCTTACCGATGTTGTTCTCTAGATGGATCTCCTTACCTGTGTGGTCTCCCATGAATTGTCCCGAAGAAGACGCGTAGGGACTTGGCCATCTTCCGACCTCGATCCAGCGCCTAGCTTGGAGCTCGCGCACACGATGCCCATCCCGACTTCTGCGAGCGCCACGAGTGACCCACTCGTCGAACTGGAAGGGACAACACCAGCGCGCAGATCGATAGCAGAGACGACACGCCATCCACCACCACCAGCAGCAGCAGCGCCGGGTGCCGGCACGAGTCTGCAGCTAGCGTGCACGATGATTCCGCTTCCGTGAGCGTGTCAAGAGAAGAACAAAACGTGTGGACGATGGCCTTGACGGTGACAACAGGCTGAACCAGGGTCAAGGCCATGCATCTATTTGTCGTCCAAACATCTGAATTGTACCTGTCCCCATAATTTTTTTCGGATATCTATTTGGCTCGTCCTGGTATTATCTCTTACTACTACTTTCCCTGATTCGGCGCTTTTGTGTGATCGGCTCACTGAATCTCTGGTGTTGGCATTATCAAGGCTCACAAATACAAGTACTTCAGGCCTCCTCTGTTCTATAATTTCTCGCCACTGCTTCAGCCATCCTCTGTTTTAAGCCTCTGGTGTTGACGTTTAGGACCTCGCCTCCCCAGAGGATTTGCTAACTGAGGAGGTGAGATCCTAAAAAGAACAGAATTTGCTAAAACTTTGCTTGCCTTTTGATCTATGATGGAGGAGACCATCATCACCGGGAACCGGAGCTTCAAGTTCCACATGTCATCGGGAAGCAGGCTCATCTCTATATAGATTCGCACTGGCTACCGGAAGCAGGCTCATCTCTTTATAGATTGGCACTGGCTTACTGATAGTGGCCAGGGGCAGATCCAACGGGGGCTCAAGCCCCCCCCCCCCCCCCCCCCCCCCCCCCCCCCCCCCCCCCCCCCCCCCCCCCCCCCCCCCCCCCTGCTGGATCTCCATGGAGATGAAGGGAGGAGAGAGATGGAGAAAAAGAGGAAGAGGTTCTCCATGGAGATGAAGGGATGAGAGTGAGGGAGAAGAAGCGGAAGAGGATCTCCATGAAGATAGTGTGGAGAGGGAGGGAGAAGAAGAGGAAGATGAAAGAGGGGGGGGGGGGGGCTTGGTCCCGTGTTGGGATCCGTCCCTGGTCACTAATTGAATAGAGATGAGCCTCCCTGTCTCGGCCGATGATGACCTGCGTCAAGCAAACTTCACCGTTGACACTTACTTAATTATTAGAGAGACCTTGGAAAAATTATTCAAGGGTTGTCTTCATGGAGTCTTATATGACTGAGGTGGTGCATCCTAAGGATGGATCATGTGAAATGAGGACCGGTACAATCTGGACACCCTCTACTACGGCGAATTCAGCAACAGCTGTACTTATTACTATTTTGTTAAGTTCATCCCTAAGACAAGTGCATTTTTTGTGTCAAGTTCATTCAGTTATGATTTAACTTTTCTTTCACAATAAAAATTATTTAACTTTGTACCCATTTTGTTGCAGCACGCCATCAGCGGCAAATCTATCGCACTAACCGGTTGCCCATCTGTTTTCACTAGATAAAAAAATCAAAATAATTACACGCATGCAATGCTAATGTAATAAATAAAACTGTTATAAATTCCCAAATGGAATCTAAAATATGTCTTACTCCCTCTATACTCATATTAGAGGGCATTTAGGACATGGTTTAGCATACCAAGATGAAATTAATTCGGGTCTAACCTTCTATCCTTGCCCGTATTAAATACGCCTCGGTGCTACTACTACATAACTATCCCTCTCCTTCCTACTGGCTATTGTGGTGGGTATTCAGGACACAGGTCGCTGGTTCTATTCCCATACACTATCCCTCTCCTTCATCCTTGATGCACTGCTCCTTTTTTTTTTTTTGCAAATTTACATGGCGCTCGGCAGAATTTTGCAAGGCCCTCACGTTGACTGTTTCACATCGTGATTTTTTTGTTCGCGCTGTTTCGCGTCCGAAACATTTGGAATGGCACGTGCATGCCGCAATTTTCTCGCTCGCGCGCTGCTACATGGAGCTGTTTCGCATCCGAAAATTTCGCGTGGTGCGTGCATGCCACATCTTTTTCGCTCGTTCGGTGCATGGCGCTGTTTGGCGTCCGATTGTTCTTCATACACATGTTCCTACACAAGTTTGTTTTCTGTCATTGCAATCATACTTGTTCCTACACAAGTTTTTTTTTTCTAATTTTCGTTTTGAATAGGCTTTGATTTGAACCTGGAGCCACCTAGTGATGATTTGGGTTCGAACCTTGAACCACAAGAGGAAGCACCCGGCATGGATTTTTAAGTTTTACGAGTTCACATACAAGTTCACATGCATCTCTATTTTTACAAGTGTGGCATCTGTTCTTACGTTTAATTAATAGGATTCGATTTAAATATTGAGGCAGAAGATGAGCATGGTCATCTCTTCCCTGCTGCCATCCGCCGCCACCCTGATGTGCAGCATCCCGCCGTCGCAGCAACGGGCTGCCTCTCGCCTGTCCTCGCGCGAGGCGATCGAGGGCGAAGTGGCGGCAAGATGGTGCGATGCCACTGAGGCGACGGCGAGCACGGCGTCCTCGCGTGAGGCGAGCGAGGGGATGCGACGGGGCACTGCGGAGTCCAGTTTGGCTTCAAACGCGAAGGAGAAACAATCGAGTAATCATGGGCCACGAAAACCAGGCCCGGTGTCCGCGAAAAGAAGGCCGAAACAAATTGGAAAGAGGCCCGACCAAACCGCTGGCCCAAGCACCAGGCAAGGAAGGTGGTGCGAGCCCCGCTGCGAGGAGACAAAAACGGGAACGATGAAGGGGCAGGCCACGTAAGCCAAAACGATCTGGTGACCTGCTGCCTCGCACAGCTGGAGATTAGTATATATATTGGCCCACATCTCAACAAAGCGGTTCGCCTTTGTCCATGAAACAAAAGACACCAGATCGAACTGCTTCAGCATCCAAAGCTTGGTTCATGTCAGTGAGTAGCAGTGCAACAGAACAACGAAAGAGCAGAAGGTACTCGACTCAAAATCATGGTATGGCATGCGCCCAACCTCGCCATACTGAGCTCTCCTTCTATATATATAAGCAGCTTCGCCATTAGGAGGCGAAACCAGGAATTAACATTGAACGAGGCCATATAGTGAATTTAGTCATATGAGGAAGGTCAATGTATAATTTTTTTTCTTGATTGCATGGTTTTTTTTTTTGTACAATGAAAGTGTCCATGAAGCATGGGGGGTGGGGGGCATGGCCCCTCCTTGGCTTTGCCACTGCAGCCAAACACAAGGCCCATCATGGCTTCCTGCTCGAGACGCTTCGCTGTTGGAGAGCCTACTCAAGGACGACATCACCATTGATGTCATCGTGTCCCAGACGGCAGCGGTAACTACACCACAATCGGCTTCGCCATTGCTGCTGCCCCGCGACAAAGCAGCGCACGGTACATCATCAACATCAAGGCCAGCAGGTACGCCAAGTACTTCGACATCACCGATGACACGTGGTACTTGATGTTGCTAGGAGACGGCATGGGTGTGGAAATGACACTAGGAGGAGGAGATTCAAAGATGGAAACGACACCAAGCATACCGTCACGATCAGTGGCGGAGCCATCCAAACAGCCAAGGGGGGCTCATCTCCCTTCTTCCTCCAGCACCCCCCTCCCCGCCGCCTTCGTCCTCTTCTTCTCCCTCCCTTTCCTCCCTTCATCTCTGTGGAGATCCAGTAGGGGAGGGGGGCTTGAGCCCCCACTATCGATAAGGCAGTCAATTCGTATAGAGAATAGTAGTTGGCTAAAGACCGTGCGCTGGCGTATTAAGGATTTTGGAATCCGGGGCAGCCCAACACCATCACGGCTCAAGTACGACTCGATCCCACACGGAATTCGCTTTTCAATTCTGCACAATCATGGCCGATGATCACTTGTATCAAGCAAACTTCACCGTCGAGACTATTTAGAGAGGCTTGGGAAATTATTTAAGAGTTGTCTTCATGGAGTCCTACATGACTGAGGTGGTGCATCCCCAAGGATGGATCCCGTGGAATGAGGACCGGTAGAATCTGGACACCCTCTACTTCGGCAAATTCAGCAACAATGGAAATTCTTACAGTTTTCTTAAGTTTGTCCCTATGAAAACTGTGTCAAGTCCATAACATTGTGATTTAAGTTTTCTTTCACATAAAAACATGAATTAGCTTTTTACCCCTTCTGTTGCATAGCACGCCATCAGCGGCAAATCCATCGCACTAGCCGGGCCCATCCGTTTTCACTGCACAAAAAATCAAATAATTACACACAAAAATCAAAATTCCCAAATGGAGTCTAAAATATGTCATTATTCTAAGTAATAATCAAACTAGTAAAGTATATTCAACACTATGTATTTTTATTTCCGTGGCACTGATGGGTTAATAAATGGAAGTGCAAGTTTAGAGTGTTGGTGATGGAAGATTGACCATCACCACCAACTACAATTTTTAAGATAGTAAAGATAATGGGAAATGATGTTAATGCCTTTTTTTTTATATACTAAGCTTATGGGTGTAGGTGTAGCTGCCATCTTTTTGGGGGGGGTGAGATCCTTGGATATAGACGCATCGCACCTTGGCGGCCATGTCAGTGAACCCCAAACTTCACCCCGCCAAACAAGTTGCAGCATCTCTATAACTAAGCATGACCCCTTTAGGCCTTTACCACTTATCAAAAGGGGCTCTCGAGGATAAGCCTACATCGACGCCGCCCATGCAGGGAAGACAAATGTTTCTTTTAGGGAGAGAACAGGGGGGTTATAGCTTCTACAATGCCCCCTTCTCATTACTTCCTTCGTTTTTAAATTGTTGTCGTCGTTGATTTTTTTTGTTACCTTTGAGCATTCATCTTATTTAAAATATTAGCTCAAATATACAAGATTATAACTTATGTTTCAACTTTCTTTAGAGATATAACAAATCATAACAAAATATATGATATTTTTGAAAATTATTTGAATAAGACGAATGGTGAAATGTAATGAAAAAAGTCAATGGCGACAACAATTTAAAAACGAAGAGAGTATAATGTATTTAAAAGAAGAGGAAGAGTGTAAACCGGCATATAGGGCGTCTGAAGCAAACAGCTAGTCTGATTTACTTCTCCGAACTATCAGACTAAAAATTAGTTTAGAAAGGTAAGCGAATAACATGAATACTTGAGGGTAGTAAAATGGACTTCTTCCTTTCTAAAGGAGGCACACAATATGATCAAACGATTAGCTCAGGTTCAGAAACCATGACCCATTTTACCAAATGTAAAGAGGGGCTAAATAAGAACTGGCTTCAGGAATAGGGGCAATCTCGCAATTGACCCTTTATTTCTCTATGTTGCTTTTAGTTCTGTCATTTGGAGAAGGAATAAATTGCTACATGCCACTGCAAATGTCCCCCATGTTCTATTTGCCATTGTCAGTGACTCAGGCGGGTCTCACCTGTCATTATCACAACGATGACAAATATGACATTACAAATTTCTTCAATGGCAACTTATGAACGTGTCACTTTAGAAAACTACTCCCTCCGTCTCACAACAAATGGCATCAAAGCGTTTAAATTTTGTCCCAGAACAAATGACATTATATTGTAGCCAATTTGTGAGGTCACCTAGCCAATTTAATTAATCTGGTATTTCTAGAAAACTAATTTGGTGCACATTATTAAAAGGCAGGCAAGCTAATTAAAAGACTTTTTCCCCCATTTAGTTGGCTCATATAAGGCATATTATCACTAATAATTAGGGGTACCAGGGTCATTTTGCTCAATTCTTAATCTGTGAATTTTTTTTCAGAACAATGCAATCATCATGAGATTGAGAATAAACTAATATTGCTTTTGTTGTCGTGCTACACTAGGAAATCTTATGTGTTCCACTCGAAACATCTAATTTAACATTTTGTAATGCTTCCTAAAAGTGTGCATAACCATAGTTGGTTTGTGCCTCCAAGCTCAAGAGCTTGGATGACGGGAGCTTGTGCTTCCTTCGCGCCCAAAATAAAAGGAGCTTGAGCTGAGGTAAGCTGGCAAGCAACTATTGCGCCCCAAGTTCCGTAACCGTAAAAAGACTGGACTTCTCATCATGCATGCAAGGGACTTTGGCATAGGCACATTGTATATGAACATCAAATTCATGAATCTATGCCAACAGCTATATATTAAGCCTTTTTCGTATACTACAAATTTGCCCGTACTTTGTTACGAGAGCAAAAAGAAATTGAAAACATAATATACATTAAACATGTTGAGTTTTAGCTGATTAGCTATATGGTCAACTTTGTCTTCTTGTGATTTACATAAACAAAACAACGGACAAAAAAATTCCTTTGAAACACAACCGTTGTCTTCATGTGATTTATGGAAACAAAACAACGGGAAAAAACATCGCCAGACGAAACTTATACGTACGAAAGAAACGCTGGGAGGGGCGCGCGTGTGACTTTTAGCAAATTTATTTAATGAATAATATATAGTATGTAAAGATTTAATATATAGTAGAGATATATTCTCAAGGAGATCTGTTACCTTTTCTTTTTTGAATAATAGTAAGCTTTTTTCCTGACTCGTGCGGGCGCATTCCTCTACGCACGGCAGAAAAAGGAAGTTCCACTCGTGATTGAGGCGATATCTTTTGTTACCATACTCTAACTCGTGTGCGTGTGTGTATATATACGTGGAGGGCTCAAAACGTATATCCCTTACTCCTTTATCGTTCACGATCAATATGATGAGGAACAGGAGCGGTAGCTTGGTGTACGTAATGGTCATATTCTTCATTGCGTCCACGGTACAATGTAAGATATCTTGTTTTAGTTTTTTAGTGTCTGTCTTTGTCTCAAGGAGTTTCCACAATCCACATGTTGATGAACATGAAAAATTGAATCAGGTCGTGTGCACCTACTCGAGCTTGCGGCTGTAAGCAACCACGCGCATGGCGTCTTGAATTACACAAGCCAAAGATCTACAGCTTTGGATGAGAGCAAGGTGGCCCTGAAATTTTGTATGAATGTGAAGATTGGCGGAGTTGACAGCTACTGCTGCCTAAGTGAAAAGCCAGTGCCACGCTGTTACGAAACCTGGGATATATGTAAACAGATATGCCCCGCATGCACTCCTGAGTGCCCGCCATAGCCAGGCCTTTCCTCTCTCTCTTTTTTTTACTACTAGACGACGTACCCAGCTAGAATCATCACATCATATTTGTTGATGATATATAATTAAACAAAGATGTTGCATGCCGGTTTCGTTTATCTTCACATCTCGTGCGCAGTGTGTAGTAGTAGCACACGATGTATGTGTGATTATGATGTACGTGAGTCTGAATATAATTATTAGATAGCAAAGCGGCGTGAGGCGGAAGGGTGGATGCCGTTGGAGGGCTTTTAATTAGCGAGATCATGATCCCTGGAACGTACGTCCAGCTTCTCTTGAAGCGGCAGAGCGCATAGCCCAGCATGGTTCTGGCCACACGTAGTAGTATACGCGGATGCTCGTAGAATTCAACTAACTGTGAAACCAAGAGCAATGGGCGGAGGAGACGGCGTCGAACCCTGCCCGGCAGAAGGCCATAGTTGGATGAGTGGGAGCTTGAGCTTCTTAGCAAAAAAAAAAAAGGAGGCAAAAGAAGAAGAAGACTAACGCATTGCTAAAAGTATAGGATCTGTCTCCAGTCCAGCTGACTGAGATTTAGAGTTTCTCTCAGTCACTTTTTTTTCTGTCCGTTAGATCAGGATCTAAGTGTCCAAAAAAAAAGGCCAAAGCATGTACATGGCGTGGGCTTCTTTGAGACGGGTCCGCAAAATGAACAACAAAGCCATTACATTTGTGGCCTTTTTGTTTTAGGCCTTGCAATACAAATTCAAAAACTCAAAAAAACTGTCGGCTGTGTGCTTTCGTGTGGGCCCATGGAGTCCCCAACATGCTACATGTTTCAACAAGGCAAACAGAAACAACCAAAATATATGAACAACTCATTCATGGTGTGAGTTCATCATCAATAAATAGTACATGTACAGTAGAACAATTTTTTTTCAACCTCTACATATATTTGGGTCTGGATATAAATAAAATTACATATCCTTCCAAGCTGCAGTTTTACAAGAGTGGCATATCTTTTACAATTTAGCACATAAATTACTCAGGACTTAACAGATTCATATGAGTTGTTAAATTACAAGTTATAACGCTTTTTAAATATGTGAGACACAAAATGAGGTTATTGCCTTCTTCAAGCGAGTGTCATGGTGATCACTCAGCAGTGCCTGTTGTGTCCATCAAGGCGCTTGCTGCAGCTCCTCTTTAGTCTTCACCTCATCGAACTTCCCGTGTAGATGAAAGCTGCAAGAGACAATTTATGGAACTAGGAATGCACAACTCATCATACAGATTCAGAAGCCAAATTCACCATACTTGAAAAAGAAAGAAACATCATATGGATATGACACAATAGCCTCTTAAATTTTCAGATTGCAAATCACAACTACAACGGTAGAAAAACAGACATTGGTAGTGACATGTTCAGACCGTAGAAAAACAGACATTGGTAGAGCAGCACTAATCTCATATCTGAATGACATAGAAGTACTGACCTCTTTAATTTCAAAAGACATTTTCAGGTTTATTACAGAATTTTCCTACTATTCTTGCATCAACAGTTGAAGCTGTAAATATCATAATAAAATAGACAAGTTTATTAGCAAAGCATAAATAAAGAGCTGTGGGCTGATCAATCAGAGCGAAACTAAGCCAAATTGATTGTTTGAGATGAAATAACTAGCTCTGAAGGAAGATCCTAGTCCAATTGCACATTGGAGACATGTTGGTGCCACGAACTTTCCTTTAGTATTGTGATTGGTCAATCTGATCCAAAAATTGATGGATCCTCCCAAAATTTGACCTTCTAGCTGTTACATGTAAAACTAAAACAGAGGAAGGTGCACAAACTTCGAAAGTGCTGCAAAATCTCAATTTACAAAGGATTAGGATGCAATAGGGGGCTCTGAACAATAATACTCCAAGAATAGTACCAGTCCATGTAAATATAACATGAGAATGCATAGAGTGCCCTTCATTTTGTGAAGTACTGATCATAATGTTTGGAACAACAGAGGAACTTGACACAAAATGGAACACACGAAGAATTGCCAAGTAGGTATTCATTATCATCCAAATTTAAGGTATGAATCAATTATTACAACCTACGTGCTAGTTGAAATTTTTGTACTAGCTGACTGTAATTTAATGGTGCCTTTTCAGAATTCAGATGTAGAAAATAATTTGACAGGAAGGAAGTTTACACTATAATATCCAGACGTTCATGGTTCAATGGAATAGTGTGCAACACCTGCAGGTTCACAATGTCTTCATAAAATAAAATTACTATGTACTGCCTGTTATAAATACATAAGAACTAACAATAGTATTTCAGGCTAAAAAAATAACAACAAGAAACTTAAAAGCCATAGTAGCTAGCATTGTTCACACTAGTTAGACTCAAGTAATCAGGGCTGATGATAATTTTTGAACTGGGATACAGGAAGCAAAAAATCTTCCAACAACTTGTCACCAAAATGTTTTATTTTGGTAAGAGTAGATATTTGAGAAATTGCAGGCAAACATTCAATTACAATAGTTTCTTTGATGTTTTGTGCTTAGCCGTAGGCAGAAGCAACCATTCTGGCGGGTATGCGGTGCAAGAGCACATCTACTTGCCCACAACAGATCATGAACAACCAGATCAAGAGAAGAAAGTGAGGGAGAGGTAAAAGGCGATAGAGCAGCGATCTCCAAGAAGAAAATGCATAAAACAAAGGATTGGAAAGAGACAACGAACAGTCAACTTGGAAGGGTATAGCTATATCTAATTATTCACATCCACAACAATGAAATTACTACATTAACCAAATGAATTACTAGAGATTTCAAGTAATAATTTCATTACGAATTAACTGTAACTATCTTATTTGTCCTAAATGAGGAGTTACAAGCACAAATTTACAGAAGACCGCAGTGATGAAATCGTGCTAACAAAAGATCCCTAAAATTCCAGAATGCCAACAAGCTTTCACTAATTAAAAAAAGAAGAATAGAAGGAAGAAGAAGAATGCCAACAAGCATAATAGTAACCAACAATTGAAATTATACGACTACAAAGTTTCTGTTACTCTGCTCATGATTATAGCTCAGAACACTAAGTATATAGTGTCTATCGTGCCATACAGGAAAGAAATGTCAAAGCAAAGCTACAGCCAAAATCATGTCAAATACATCATCACACAAAAAATTCAGATATGTTTTACCTGAAATTATTACTAGTTTATATGTTGTAACTTTTATATAAACTAAATGAATAATTATAATTCTAAAATCAGAGGACACACAATCCACCACTCACACAGCCAACGCAATGAGTCAGGAACAAGTATCAATCAGTACAAACAAGATGAGTTTGAGAACAGGTTACCCATCTCACAATCCCCAAATCACCTAGCCCACAGGCAAATCTAGCCACAACCCCGAACACATTGACAATGATTGAAACTAAATCTGCAGCAGAAGCGTAGAAGCAAATCCATTCACCTTTACCCAATCATATGTGACACAAATACAAACCTGCAAAATAAAACCTAGAAAGTAGAAACTGCAAATCAAACCTAATCGCTTGGTGATTTTGGAAACAATTGTGAAATGGAATGAATCAAACACTAACCCTCTGGATGATTATCTCAAATTTCCATTGATTCGAGGCGGGCACCCGCCTCGCTTGAACGTAATGAACAGAGCACGGGAAGTGGCAACACCAGAGTATGCTGGTAGCAGTCAGACCTGCTAAACACATGTGAAAAGGTTTTTCTAAGGCTCCATTTGGTTTGCAGATTTGGGACCTCAGAATTGAGATGGGGATCAATTTCAACTCCATGTAGAACTGGAAATGAGGTTCCAATGCAACTATTTTGTTGGCCTAGCAAAGAAATCGTTACAAAGGAAATTGGATCAAATCAATCTAACAGATGACCTTACCACACAAGCGGGAGCTGCAGGGTACTGAGGCCTTCCTCCGGCGGTCATCTGTGCGCCGGAGAGGATGAAGACGAGCTGGTCTCCGCGGCGGCGGCCCTAGAACTCGTCCCTTAGGTGGCAGGGGAGCTCGTCCCCAAGCGTCGCTGAAGCTCGTCTCCGCAGATTGGCGCTGGTCCTGGCAGCACGCGGGAGCCAGAGGGGAGGAAGAAGGTCATGGCCCCGACGGCGCGCCGGAGAACCGTCACGACGCGGACCCGGTTAGACAACTGAGGACAAACAATACGAAGGAATCTGACGAAGCCGATAGCCGTTCATCATGATCCAACGCACCAAAAATTCGACTGACTCGATGGCGGAATATCAGTCGACTGAGACCGAGCAAATCTCAAAAGTATAAGTGAAACAGAAAGACAATCACAAAATGGCTCCACCATTATGTTTTGGAAAGGTAGAAGGTGAAGTTAGAACCAACCATTGATCACTTTTATTCCACAAAAATCAGTGGTCAAAGATTTCCCAAAGTTTCTCTTTCACGTGGGATTGGCAACCAAGGTTACTCCTACCTATTACATCTAGAGAACCTTTTGTATGTAAAACAATTGTACACAGTTCTTTCGCCTACTCTTGCATCAAGAGTCCACCAGTAGCTGAGTTTACGCCAATGCAGCATTGGTTGGGGAGATTTTGAATTAGCCTTGGGACTTCGCTTCTCATATTGTAACAGAAAAGGCCCAGTGTAGCCTAATATTTCCATGTACCAAATATCTTCATGATCTAAGCACCAAATCTTCAGATCGAGTGTTGATGAAGGAGGAGATCCCACCTTTGCTGCAGGAATCACGTGGATCGGGTGACTAATGCATTGCTTGCTCCGAGTTTCTGCACAAAGACTGTGTGTAGCATCTTGACATATCCAATGTTGATTCCTCGGCTAGGGCTCATGTTCATCCGTACTTCTGGACAACAGCAACAGAAGTTGGAGCTCGACACAACTCCTCATTATTGTGCCAGTATCAAGGATTAGTCCATCGCATATATGTGCATCAACTCCTGTGGCCAGTAAAACAGTCAAGGATTGTAAAAACCAGAGTAGAATACTGATAGGCTGGAACATGAATGCACCACACAGCCAAATGACTGAAAACGGCTAGCACATTGCAGTGCAAGCTCCAAATCCAAGTATCAGGACATGGATATGGTTATCGACCATGTTTCATAAGAGAACTAGATAACTTCATGCCTCCAAGCCCCCTGCCAAATTACGGGAACTCATCCCATTGTTTCCAGCGGGAAACATGATTTGGCTGGAGCTGGTCTAATTAAAAAATAAACAAAGTAGGGATTAAAAATAAATAAATGCTTGTCCTGCCTTAACCATAAGAACAGTCAGGGCATAAAATGCAAAAGTGTCATCACTATAGTATTGCAAAAGGACATTGTTACGTGTTCGAATGTTTGAGGGAGATTATAGTCATGCTGGAAATCTGGGTAGCCCTAAACATAATTGGGTAACTTAGGAGATGCCATTAGCAAGGCATTGGATCTAATTCTTTGCTTGATTAAGTTATCATGGCCTGGTAAGCTTATACAATGCCACACCGCATTTTTATGGCGATGTGGCATCTCTTGGTGACTGACCTTGCCAAGTTTTAAAAAATAAAAAGATAAAAGAAAAAGAGAAGAATGAAGAAGATATTAGCTACTGGGCTGCAACTTTCAGGCCCATCAGCCCAGAGCCCACGACTTGCCCTATGCCCTTCTCATAACCACCGAATGTAGCCCTCACATATGTAAGCAGCCAAGCTCCGCCACCGCAACTCTCTCGCCCTTCTCTCATTCCACGAATCAGTACCGCTAAGATCGCTCGTCACCGTCCACCAAATCGCATCAAGGATTAACAAAATCATTCTCCTCTTCCCGTTTGTGTCCTTGCTTTCAAGGGGTAGCATCTTAGGCCCCGTTTGTGTCGAAGGATTCTCAAAGGAATTTCAAAGGAATTGGTTTTTTTTTTTGGATCAAACATACCTGTATTAAGCTAAGGAATTGGTTCCTGTGGAATGCTGACGTCACGTAGCATTTGGAACGAAGGAATGGAGATGTCCGTTCCTCTGGAAAGGGTCGCCTTCCTTCGCAAAACGCAGGAACTGGAAAATCCAGTCCGAACCAATGGATTCGCGGAAGCCCGAGGTGAAGCAGAGAGAGCGCGCGTTAGTGCCGTAGCCATGTGCATGCGAAGCTGCTGCTGGATTAATTAAGCACGGCGCAGTGAGTACGTAGCAATGCTAGCGTGTATGTTTCTTTTTTTTTTTCCTATCCTTATTGGTAACCGTGTATGTGCTGCTGCTCCATACCGACCAAAGCTTCACATAATCACATTATTGAGTTGAGTGCTAACTGGGATGGGTCTATGGTTTAATAAGTCCTGCCTACCAGGGGCGGAGCCAGGATTTGGACATAGGGGGGGCCAAGCCACCCGTTCTCGACCACACCACCCCCCCCCCCCCCCCCCAGGGGGGGCCAAGCCGCCCGTTCTCGACCACACCACCCCCCCCCACCCCCCCCAGGGGGGCCAAGCCGCCCGTTCTCGACCACACCACCCCCCCCCCCCCCCCCCCCCCCCCAAAAAAAAATCGACATCACGGCTTATGCATACATAATGACAACCGAAGCATGTGCCTACTTGATCAAAGTTTGGTTGATCAAAGTTAGTGTTTTAACTATTTGCTTCCTGTGTTATCAATTCCTACAATCCAAACAACAAGAGATCTCAATTCCTTTGTTTCTGATTCCTACAGTTTTCTTACTTCCTTCATTCCTGTGTTTCTCTCGTTCCTGTGTTTTTTCCCATTCCTCTGTTTTTCATCCCTACATTCCAAACAGGGCCTTATTAGACTGCACAAGTGCAAAGTGACGGTCATGGCAGTCTGTCTCTGGCACTGATTCTCTATATCTTGCTGCAATGGCGCCGTTACAAGCAGTTTAACATCCATCCGACACCTAACTGCACCTAGGCATCGCCAACAAACATATGGCGGACGCCATAGCCATACACACGCTGGCATGGCGACCATGACGCCCAGCACCCTTCGAGCGCCTTGTCACCTAGGCAAAGCCAACCCCTAACAGATCTCGAGTATAACTCTTAAGTAGGAAGTTTTAGACTGGAGATAACTTTCTAACGAACAAGTGATAAGATATCAGTTTTGCCAACGCTCGTTGACCCGAGTGGCCAGAGCCTCCAGGTTCCGGGAGCTTTGCTCCCGTCGGCCCGGGTTCGAGCCGCGGCGCTAGCGCGGTACTGTAGCTCGCTACAGTGCCGTGCATGCACTGTAGCGAAATACCTACAGTGCAAAAAAAAATCCCCTCGCTCTCACCGGGTCAAAGCACATGGTAAAGACTCGCGCCGGAGCTCACAACGGCCAGCTGAGTCCCTGTGTAGGATCGGGGAGGGGGTTCGGAGGTTTTCTCGGCTGCGTGAGAGGCTCTTCTCCTTAGCAAATGCCGTCGGGGGCGGTCTTCCCCCGGCAGGTCGAGTTTTATAAGATATCAGTTTTAACAAGTCCGTTCAGAAACCTTTTTGTTTCTTTGACTAGGAAGTCAGTTAAAAAAACTTGACTAAATCAATCTCACAGGTAGGGACGGCAATGAAACAAGAACCCAAGACATAACTATGTCGAATACATAGCACTTTAAAGAGTATATGTACCACAAGTTATTGTTGTTCAATTCAAATCCAGTAATTTAACAGCTAGAAATTTTAAATTCAGAGCAAGTGATATGGAAAATGTGATGACAAGAGATAGCATGAAAAAAAAAATACCTTCGAAGATGCGGCATTGATGGTTGATCAGGGGGTGAACGAGAGGAACCACCTTTGTGTGGGGCACGCCTCTGCTCATAAAATCCATTTGCATGTGCTTTACGTGTTGGCCCCTGTACGTCACCAGAATCCAAGGAGACAGACCCAAACGAACCAAAATCGATAGGTTTAGTTGTTGCACTGTAATTTACAGATTGATCATAGAGGTATACCATGACAACTGGTTGAACTGAAGATCCAGATGAAGTACTGGTTCCACTTGGCACGGTAGATGGTTGTGAAGGAATCCCATATGCCATGTTTACGGAATCGTAACTAGTGTCTGCAGATTTAAGTGAATGGCTCCATAGAAATATTTTAATTAGTTTAATGACAAAACCTTTTTGGCAGATAGGTGCTAATTTGCGAGACAAATCTAATGAGCCTAATTAATCTATATTTGCTACAGTGATGCTACAGTAACCATCTTCTAATCATCGCTTAATTATCCTCGTTAGATTCGTCTCGATAATTAGACAGGGTTCTAAAAGTAGTTTTATAATTTGACTTTGTTTAGTACATATAAATGGTAAGATTCTCTTTGATGTGACCCTTTAAAATTTAGACCCCTGGATACGAACACACCCGAATCATTTCTGTAGGCTTGCCAATGCCTGTGAGCATGACTTTCATCAGATGTCGATCTGTCAGGCCTGATGCCAGACTTCTCTGATTAACAGGTTTGATTAAAAAATTCCCAAAGCATCTAGAATTCAGAAGATACAGAAATTTTATGCAGTAGAGACATTAGTTAGTAAAAGCTACCTTCGATGAAAACTGCAATTAGGTGAAAAACATAATTGAAACCTCATACAACAGATAAATCAAATAAAACTTTTAAAATTTTGATTGCATTCTAGAACAACAAATAGGCCAGAGACTAGAAAGGAGCTCATATCACAAAAGCATAGTGCGCACATCATGTTTCCCAGCAGAATTAACAGCCAAAATTTATATGTAAGTAGGTCATGTGACCTTGTGGGTCACACCGATTTAAAGAAGTAATCACTAGGTCCAGTGACTGATTGCTTTATAGAAAGAACCAGAACAAATAATTGTTAGTTGAGTTATTTGGAATACACCAACGAGGGGTGTTACGAAACAGCACCTAACAATTTTGTGCTGATGGGAAATAACTACAGTTTTGAATTAAGAAGATATGGATGCATGAGCAATTCATTACGTACTATAGTAAACCAATTCAATTCTCATCTGAATGGAAGAAAAAATTTCGTCCTACCACCACATGAACCACATTAATTATTATATTGCAGGGACAACAAACTTCCATGTAACAAGAAAGAGGAAACAAAAAGTTGGCAATACATAATTTGATCAGCCAGTAGAGAAAATGGAATGGAAAGCAAAAAATTAGCAATTATTTTTCTAGTAAACAGCTGAAAACTGAAGCAACAACGTGGCAAAGTCTTGACAAAACAAATTTTGGCATTTCATTGCACTTCAGATTTTGGTAATCATGCAAAATCTGAAGTAGTACGAGGAAGAAACAAATAAATGGAAAAACAAGTATATCAGATCAAAAGGAATCAAAGATGGAGACCTGGTGCTTCGAAGAAAGCCAAATGAAAATACCATAGGAAAGCTCTTAAGCATGTGCGAAGGACCATATTGCGAAGGCTACAGCCAACAAAAAAGCATGCCGGCTACTAAGCTCAGAAGGAGAAGAAGTAAGTCACACATGGAATGTGGAGAAGCTCAAGAAATACTATGTGTAAATTGTAAAAATAAGGTTTGTACTCTTTTCCTTGCATTGGGAACCCTTCGCGGGGCGCAAGGTTTTTAACGAGGCAGAACCAGAAAGAAATAAAGATATTTCCCAAAAGAACAAAGGCTCCGAAGCATGATCTCACCCCCTGCGAAGGGGTAGACACGAAAGGAAGAAAATGCTCACATCAGAAAAAGAGGTTACCAAGCCAAACATTAGCATCGTCAAAGAAAGTCGCCCATAGTAAAGGGCAGAAATAAAGAAGAAGGGGTTTTTTAGGCAGAGGAGACCCAAAGACCTCGGTCGAATGCATACCTTTAAAGGAAGAGGTATTCAGACGACAAAGAAAACAAGCCAAAATAAGGCTTCGAAACAGCCATAAGGTAAAAACGATGCGAAAAAGGGCAAGCCGAAGAAGGCGCCCTAAGATCGCATAAAACCAGAGCTAAGGTTTAAATAAAGAGAAATTAGCGAAGTACGTTACAAACAACAGAAAGTATTTCTAAGTACAGTTCAGTTCCTCCATCATCTTGCATAACCTCCTGGCTTCTCAATTGTTTTATGATATAAATTAACCATGTCCGACTCCAGTTCAGTTCTGAATATTTTGAACATCATATTAGCCATGTCCATTAATGCAAAATGTCTCTATAAAATCCATGCCCACAAGTTGACTTGCTTTATTTGAGGCATATCAGCATGTTATCTACATGAGCTAGCGAAGAATGGTATCATTAAAAAAAAAGAAAACCTCCAGCTGGCAATGTAATGTTTACATATTATATATACCCAACAATGATTTGACTCATCTATAGCGTGCAGCTGAAATATTTTAGTTTCCAATCAGATTATAGAAGTTCACAGTCCACCACAAGCAAGATCTTTGATTTTTCAGAACTATCTATAGTAGCAATATCTTTTAATTATGAAACTGCTATCAAAATGCAAACTACAACGCTTCTCTATTTACAAGCTACATATCTAACTGTATTTCAACTCCTTACCTATTTTTTGCCCTAGCCAGAAAGATTGCACGTGGCCCAATCAACAAGTAGCACTGTAAGATTACTGTCTGCAATTCTCTTTGCATTACCAAACAGACATCAACATGAGATCGTATGCCCACTTTTACAACTTGGCTTGACCTACAGGATGCAGCTCATCTCAGGCTACTGCCTTGATTCTAGAGGTACTCCCAAAATTGTAACAAGTGTTTCGCATATAGCCTGTAGAAGATGTATAAAACAAAAGATTAACATTTTTTTTTCCACCACCCAAAACTTAGTCAATTATAGCTGAATTATTATACATGTACATCTAGTGACACCTGCGCTTCTATCAGCTATGAAATCCAATTACATATATAATAGTAACCGGGGCACACTTCTATCAGCTATGGTAAGGATTCAAATTACTTACCATAATCTGTGTCCTGCTCAACTAAAAGCATTCAAACTTGGAGAATTCTTTAGCACTACCACTTTCAGCTGTTGTACCGAAGCCTCACACTGAAGGCACCGCAACACATCTTCCCTTGTTTGTTGCCACAAGTGGAAGCTCCCTCACCTGCCAAGAATAAATCAAATATGAAACACCGGCAGATTTGATACAGATGAAGAATTATGAGAGGCTCTCTAAATGATATGTCCCAAGACACGAAAGAGGAAAATTCTCATTAGAGAGTAATGCTACCTGCCGATCATCAAAAAGAGACGGAAGCTAAAAGCACCAGTAAGGGAAACCTAAGAACAATGTGCTTACCATTACATCGTCCAACAGAACGATAAACTGTGAAATCTTTATGTTTTCTCTTCCCGATCCGACACCAAGAAACATACCCTATAATCTATGTTAAATGACAGTCCGTAAGAATCTTGTATCCAGGTAATGCCAAATGGATTAAAATTGGAATTACACTGACACCAATATTGGATGGTTTAGATCACTTCTTATGCTGTTAACACAGGTTCGAATGCAACAATGTGATCTTTCTTCAAATAAAAAATAGGGACTGCTCTTTCGTAAACCTGAAATACTTAGCACGCAAAGTATTCAATACTTACTGAAAACATGGAAATGCATGTTTCTCCAGAAAAAAATATGTATGGAAAGGGGAAAATATGGACGACCATCCTTACCTGGCATTGCAGCATGTCACTGGCAGCTGGTAGTAGAACTATTCAAGCATTTGACCATCATCACATAAAAGCTTGCTTCCACCTCGCTCCTGTAGGACGAGGATACAGATGACGGAGACCGATGCGACATGTGATGGCATGGATTAATTTTGATGATTTTTCTGCACCAGGACAGAAATTGTTAACATGTATGATTAATCAAAGGTTTCAATCCAAAACATTATACAAAAGGGTCTAAGATTATACAAAATATATCGGACCACACTGCTCAAAAACAACATACAAAAGGTATCAGAACAAAGTACTCAAAAACTCGCTGCCATGGCTGATGCAACTGCTCACGGCGGCACGCCACCCACGCGCGCGGCTGCGGCGTCGTCTTCAGGGCGCGCCCTTTGGCCACAGATTTACCAGGAAAGCGCGTCAAAATCGCTGACTCCACGATTGGATCGTACCTCCACCATGGCTAAGAAGAAGACGCCGGCGAGAACATCACACGCGCCCTGTCACTGGAGCCACGCTCGCCGTCGACGAGAACAGCCCCCTGCACGAACAAAAACGGGATCGGATTGGATCAGATAGGAGTACACGAGGGGGAGGAGTAGCAGCAGTTCGCAAGCTGGCGAGGGCAGCGCCGGAGGCTTACGACATTGCCGAGGGTGACGGCGTTGAAGAAAGCGGTGGGCTGGCGGTGGCGAGAGGTCGTCAGCAAGGAGCGATGCAGACTGGCGCATCGAGCTCTGACATCTCCACCATGATCTCCATGGTTGTCCTCCACGGCGGCTGCGGTCGCGGCGAATTTGGAGGGATCGAAAGCTGCTGCTGCTGCTGCTGAACTCGATCTAAACCCTATTATAAATACAAGATCATTATTCACGTGTAACCTGGAGCAAAACACACAAGAAAGGAAGATCGACCAGGGAGAGACCAGCAGCAGGCAGGGAGGATCGTCGCCTCAGTTCGACTTCGTTGTCGTCCTCGTCGTCTTCGCAGCAGATCGTCCTCGTCGCAGATCAGATCGTCCTCGTCGACGATGGCGCGCGGCAGATCATCCTCGTCGCACAGATCGTCGCATGAGCGAGGCGGCACGGTCGTCGTCTAGCTTGAGGAGGCGCAGATCATCGGGCAACTGGAGCAGGCAGAGATGATCGACAAGTTGGAGCAGGCGAACCCGGTCGTGTGCGTGCCCCCGGTTCGGTAGTGTTTACAAAGTTGGAAACCGTAGGCAACCAAGGATCGGATTTCATGGGTCGGGCAGGTGCTAAGGCAATATCAGAATGAGAAAGAGAAGGAAAAAAAAGAAAAGGAAATTACTTCGCTATACAAGGCAATATTCATAGAATAAGGATCGGTAGCTCAATTAATATCCACCGCGGATTTGTAAAAATGGAAAGCAATGTTTTGGAAAAGGAAAGCAATGCTCACGGTACAAGATGGAGGTGGGGGGGGGGGGGGTTACAAAGGAAGGGTAGCAAAGGGGATGGTGAGAAAAAATTACTTGCGGGAAGGAGGATGTCCCCTTTTTTTGCCTACGCCAAGTTGTGCCGTCACCTTGTCCCCTTCCGGATTGGCCCCACCCAACCTGGCAGGATCGGACGGTTTTTAAAAAGGGTTTGATTTAGATCAACGGTGGATCTACAGGTGGGTGTAATCTGGCAAGGTAAAACTGATCTGTACCTAAACTGGTTCTTTATTGGTTTAGATTAATATAAGCTTTGGCAAAATATATGCGCTTTAGGAAATCACTGGGCCACCTACCAAATAGGCAACAGTGAGTGCATAAAAAAGATGCTGTAAACAAAGATCAAATATGTCAATGTTTGAGTGGCCCCATTTTTTTTACTTAGTAAAGAAAAACTATGATCGAAATTTTATTAATCGTAAATACCTGAAACTATTTTTAAAACTAGGAAGGACGCTATGTGAGACAGCGTCCAGGTCTGGACTCTAAACGCCACTAAACCCGACAGCGTCCAGTGCTGGACACAATGCTCATAAAATTAGGTTCAATTCTACTAAGGATGTGAAATAGCAAATATCCTCGCTAAACCACTACTCCACCTGTCCCAATATACTTGGCACTTTAGTTCTGTGCAAGGTGATTATTGAGGTGGAAAAAGTAGGTATATATAAACTAGGAGAGAGATGGAGATTGATATAGATGTATTGGAAACAAAAGTGCATTGCAAAGTGAGAATGTAAGTATTTTAGAAAAACTATAGTAGGCCAGAATGCTAAATATTCTCAGACGGAAGGAGTACGGACTAAGTGGTTCAGTGAATTCAGTAACAATATCAACATGTAACCATTTAATGACGTGGGTCTGTTAGCGGAATGCACTCAGCAAGCGGCGGCGGAGGTGGCGACTCAAAAAAGGCTACGCCGGCCCCCTTGTCTCCGGCGGCCTCGCCGTCGGTGGAAGAGGGAGGCCCAGCATCCCGACGTCCTCTTTGTTTCTTCATATGTTTAGATAGGTAGTGGTGTTTGTTAGGCTTAGGGTTTCTCTTGTGGTTCGGTCAAAGAGGGTGGCGATGCGGCGTCATCAAGTTCATCGGCATGGATCACTGGAGGTGGATGCGTTGCGGTGGTGGCGAGTCGAAGGCACCATCATCAATGAAGAATAAGGTACTCCGGCCCCTCCTTTGTCTCGTTATGGTTCTTCATGGCCATGGCTGTGAGCTAGTGAAGGAGGTGGCGATAAGCTCAGCTACGGGCTCGACGGCGGCGAGTTCTTCGTATTTGCATGTGGAATATCAGTCTACACCTCTTTTGCGAAAGGGTTGGGTTTCAGTTTTTTCCCGTCGGGGATGAGGATGGCGGTGGTGGATGGTGAGATGGTCGTGTTCTTTCAGATCGGAGATTTCGTCCGTGGCATATCCGTCTGGGATGGTGATCCTAGATGGTGGAATTTGCGGCTCTTTCAAGGTTTTTTTTTGTCTCCCATCAATGGAGTTGGCGTTGATTGGGATGCTTTTGTAATCAAGGGATGTAATATGCTTCAATATTAATGAAATTCCCTTTTCCAAAAAAAAACAATATCAACATCATGATACGTAGAGTGAGAAGCAATGTCAATATATGAAGTTAGAATCAGGCTTAAATAGAGAGTAATAAAACAAATCTGCTGGCTATTTGAATGATAGAAAATTGTGTAATATACCTGTGCAATGTTCTAAAGGACGCTTCAATTTTTGAAATAATCTATTGAATACTTGATTTCCTACAGATAAATTGAAAGAGTGTCACCAATGTAGAAAATAAGTGTCCTAGACAAATCAAGAAAACATACCTAAGCGGCTAAGCCACAGACCAAATCACAAAAAAAAAATCAGTGTTCTATAGTCCTATATAGAAATTTGCTTCTTTGATCCGGTGCGCTTGATATGTACTCAGGCTTTTTATCGATGACATTCAAGCTAAGCAAGTTTTTTAGAACAGGCTGATACACGCGCTGCCAGCCGCGAGGAATACCCACGGCGCGAGCGGCGACTCGGCAAAAAAGCAACGCCGGCCCCCTCGTCTCCGGCGGCCTCGCCGTCGGTGGAGGAGGGAGGCCCGGCATCCTAACGTCCACTTTGTTCTCCAGGTTTAGATAGGTAGGTCTTCTCGCGGTGGTTGCTTTTGGCGGCGACAGTAGTGTTTGTTAGGGTTAGGTTTTCTATAGTGGTTCGATCGAAGAGATTGTCACTGGAAACCAAACTCTCACAGCCATGGTCATGAAGAACCACGCCAAGACAAAGGAGGGGCCGTAGTACTTTATTCTCCATCGATGATGGCGTCTTCGCCACACCACCACCGTTGAGACATGTCGTCCTCCGTTGCTCCATGCCAATGAATTTTGACGACGTCTCACCGCCGTCGCGTCGACTGCACTACTAGAGGAACCCTAACTCTAACAACCACCGCGCCCGCCGCCAAAAGCAACCACCGTGAGAAAACCTAACTACCTAAACTTAAGAGCAGACATGACGCCTCGATGCTGGGCCTCCATCCTCTCCCGACAGCAAAGCCGCCGGAGGCTACGGAGCCGGCCAATTTTCTTTCACCCAAGAGTCGTAGTCGCCGCCTCCCGTGAGTCGCCGCACGCAAACTCAAATGAGCGTCACCCAAGCTAAGCAAGTTGTCATAAAGTCAACAAGAAATACCTGGACCGAGTACAATAATTCAATCCCATTCCAAGTTTCCACCATCGCACTCAATACGTTTGCCTCTAATGCAAAGGTGTCAAGCAGATGACGGGCAGAAAACTGATGGTACGATGTTATCATTTGGTGGTGTTGAACTGGATGATCCTCTATTTCCTACCATCGTTTTCGGAAACTAGCTAGTTCTCCAGTTAGTAGCTATAGTAATCCCATCCTTTTCCGTAGTCCTCAACTAGAAGATAAGATACTATTGAGAGTAAACGACAGTTTGTTCTGTGACATGGCACGGTACAGCATGAGGAAAAACTAGAAACATATGGCGCGACCTTGCCGCGCCTGCTGATCGGCCCAGGGGTGAAGAACATTTGCGTTGTGAAGTGTTTGAACGGTAGTTTCCATTGAGTTTTCTGAAATCATCTTTGATTCATTAAGTGCCTCATAAAATTCCATAGAATGTGACATAAGAGTCAGAGAAGTAGAATATGAGCACTTATTTATGACACTCAACAAATGAAACTAGTGAAATGCATGTGCGCATATGTTATACTGCATGTTTGAAATGACCTCAATGGTAACAGAATAAACTGTATAGAGACTCTTCATAAATTTTAGTATTTCCCTCCATATTTTTTTAGTAATAAGGTTCATACACTATAGTCTGCTACATATACAAACGGGAAATTATTCCACTTCAAAGTGAAGTCTTACATTAAAATTTATACAAAATCAATTAAGTATAGCTGATCAAATCAGTCTCTTTCGAAAACTGGATGGTGCGAATAGTGTAGTTTTGATATATTTGTGGAAGCTTTTTTGTTTTATCAGAGTTCATGATGAATACAAAAAAATATTCGAACGATAGTTTAAGTTCACTTGCAACTGCAGAGAAAGTCAAACAATACCCTTCTACATGTTCATATGACACTTCTTTTCTCCGACCGACAAGGCAGCTATTTGGCAAAAGAAAGGAAAAGCAAATGCAGCAACAACTGTCAATGCAAGCATGTTGTCACCCCTGCCTCTTCTCGTCCCTAGCTATCAGTGCTTCACATAAAAGTTGGATAGCTAATAATCCAATTCACATCAAACATCCAAAATCATAGTTATGTGGAAATGCAGGAGAAAACACAATGAAAACAGTACCATGTTATAATAAACCATAAAAAAGTACTACAGCGTCTTCAGCTAGATCTTGAGCTTATTTATGTCAGAGACATATGGGTACTCAAATCATATCATTACTCCGAAAATAGACCATCTCCCTATCAGCATAGTAATTTTAAAGGGGAAAGGGAACAAGGATCGTAATTCTAAAATTATCCTGAAGTGCAAGAGTTGGAATAAAGTGGACCTGAAGATGAAAATATGGTCACGAAAGTATTATATCTCAGCAAGAATTCTCTTGTTGTTCAATTACCATTCTAAATTTATTAGTTGGCACCCATATCAATATCTGCATGAGCACACGACTATCTGACAGTAATACAAATCAGAAATAATGATGCTTCACAAGCCCCTGCTTATTGTCTTGTTCTCCCCTAATTACCAAGATATAGCTTGGGCGGTCTTACTATATGGCAAGTTCCTCTTCCAATTACCAAGATAAACTTGTGAATAGAGACAAGGAAGGGTGCACATAATATACACACATTGTTGCCCTACGTATTTGTCCATACAAGTGATAGAATAACAAAAATTACAGGAGGTATGAAGCACAGTTTGAAAGCATCAGAATATACAGTGGTGCTTGGAGTTAAATCGGGGGGACACTGAAATAGCAACAATGTGGTCACCTCTTAGCAGACATTTTGAGACCAAAATGATGTTCAGATCGCCGATAATACTTGCTGTTAGCAAAAACATGTGGACATAGCTGATCCTCGTTTCATCTGAACTGGAGGAGGGGAAACCCTATGTGAAAAAAAAAATGGATATGGAAACTAAACACTCTTTACTTAAACAATTATGAAAGAATAATAATGTTTGTAGAATTCACTTCAGTTTTAGCACCATTGTGTAACAGATAAAATAAAAGGAAAGACGTGTGATTTGATTTAATTTAACCAAAATTAGGCCTTGTAAAGGGCGGCACATATCAGCAGTACAGTGGTCATGCTTAAAATATCAAGAGAAAGGACTAATTGCAATCAATATTTGTTGAACATGAGATCGGAATACTAATTCAGGTGACACAGCAAAACAAAATAAATTGTGGCAGGGTGTTTTTTATTTTCTTTTTTAGCACATGAGGATGTAAGCTATGGGGTCCCTAGATATAGTTTGTAGCATGTAAAAATTAGTAGTTCAGTGAACCTCATCCTACACAAGTTGATCAGTACAGGAGAATTTAGTAACTTAAATTTTAGACAGAACCATAGCTTTTGTTCTAGCTTGACATTACATCAAACACTAGGTAGGCCTTCGGTAAAATGCAGTCCAACTTTTGTCCCACACGTTGCCTAAGCCACCTCGAACACCCCAAGAACTTCGCCATGTTTCACCATGCTGTCGTCAGTGGGCGAGTCTAAGAGCATCACGGAGGTGTAAGCACGGGTGGCGGGCCGTGTGCACAGGTCGGGGGACGCCGGCACATGGAACCACAGACAGGCGAGGCGCAAGCAACTATGACGAGGTTATTTTTTGCCGCCTCTCCCATGCTCCAAGCCCATCAGCTCATTGTGGTCTTGAGCGCGCTTCTAACCCGTTGCATTGCCAGTAGAGGAATTTTATCGAGCAGCTCGGCAGCAAGGAGCAGCGCTCATTGGGAAGATGGTGGCTAGTACGGGTTGGGCGCTGGCACTGCCTCATTACCTCTGGTTCTGAAAAACGGCTGCAGTTCGCCATCGCCGTCGTCGGCTTGACCAAAGGCGCTCCACATCGGAGCTACGTCCAGCGGCCAGATTGCGACATGGACATCCGTGGAGATTTGGCGGAGGTTGGCTGCGGCGGGGAGGCAGTTGAAGTAGAGGCAATGGGAGACACGAAGGAGCCAAAGTTTAGCAGCCGTGAGCGTTGTGCTCGCTAGAGAAGGGAGGGAGCCACGGCGAGGTGGAGGCGTCGGGCCGACGGCGGGGGCAGTCGAGGCATCCGTCTCGAAGGCGCAGTGGGAGTCTGGGAGAGAAGCGGCCGAGAGAGTTCGAGAGATTTCGGGTATTGGGCAAACCCGAATCACTACATCCGACGGTCTGTGTCACCGGTCTGATAAATCAAACGGCTCACGTTATCGGGTTGACGTGGACGCGCCCGCAACCCGAGAATGCGACCGCATTGGGATATGTAGAGATTACAGCACGAGATGTTAAGAAAAATTTCTCTGGCTGGCAGGGTTTGCCGGTTTTACTAACTTAGGTACCGTTTGGATCCCGCCGACTAAAGGAAATTGACTAAACTTTAGTCAGTTTGAGGACTAAAGTTCCAGACGGGTAGACTAAAGGCTGGCTAAAAAATATTAGTCGCTTTAGCCTCAAAACCGGAGCTAAAACGAATCTTGGACACCGCCTGCCCCTCTACTTCTTCCTGAAAGCTCTCGTCCCCGCCCCTCTTCTCACGCCACCTGCGCCCACTGAAGCCGACGCCGCCGGCCACGCCTCCCCCAATGACGTAGCCGCCCCGTGTCCCCCCAAGCCGTCGCCGCAGCAGCTCACACCCACGCCGTCGCCTGCCCGGGGCCTCCCACGCCGTCGCCACCCCCGCTTCCCCCACGACGGCGCCGCCCCAGCTGACCACCACGCCGTCGCCACCCCCGCTTCCCCCACGACGGCGCCGCCCCAGCTGACCACCACGCCGTCGCGGCCCAGGAGTTGGACGCCCGCCTCCGGATGTTGGGGAGCGACAGCACCGCGTGGACCAGCCGCCGCACCACCATCGCCTCGTCCCCAACGATCTCGGCGCTTCTCGCCTTTCCGGAGGTGCTAGAGTTCGATTTGGGTGGGGACTTCGAGTGTTTTTGGGGGATTTTAGTCTTTTTCAACTCATTTAATGAACTTTAGTCACTTTTAATCTTAAGAACCAAACATGGGTGACTAAAATTTAGTCATTGCATTTTAGTCACTTTGCCTTAGCCGGTGGGATCCAAACGCAACCTTACACGATCAGTCTGCACCAGATATTCCAGGTCCCACGTGATGGGTCATGGAAAAAAACAAACGGTGTTGACACGATGTCAACACTATGACAAGCCGCGGTCCCCAAATATATAGAGCACACAGTGCATCCCTTATTTTCCCCTCTTCGAAACCAGGCATCCTTCTTCGAACGCTCGAAGCTCCGAATCGCCCTTCACAGCGTACGCAACGCATTCTCGTGTACCTATCTGGTGTGCTGATGCAACTCAATGAAGTGAAGCTCAACCTGGAGGGGTGCACTGAGAACACAGGTCGGCCATGCTGCCACGTAGCTGTGTAGGTTGTGTTCTCAGGTCACCCCTTTGGGTTGCTTCTCTTGATTCCGGCGCGAGGTTTCTGGATGGCGGTTGGGCACATGACCTCGGCACTCGACTCTCCTCTCTGGTATAGCTTCAGTGTTCTTCTCATTTTGTTTTGTTTCTTGCAGTTTTTTTTAAGTTCGTCCCCACCCCCACGACAGGAGCTCGGGTGCTCGCACGGGCAGGAACACCCGGCGGTAAAGCTTTAGCTTTCCCAAAAAAAAAAAGGTGGGGGGAGCTTGAGCTGAGGTAAGCTGGCAAGCAATTCTTGCGCCCTAAGTTCCGTAACCGTTAAGACTGGACTTCTCATCATGCATGCAAGGGACTTGGTGGCATAGGCACATTGTAGATGAACACCAAATTGATGAATCTATGCCAACAGCTATTAAGCCATTTTCCTGTACTACAAATTTGCCTGTACTTTGTTACGGGAGCAAAAAGAAATTGAAAACACAATATACGTTAAACGTGTTGAGTATTAGCTGAGTAGTTATACGGGCAAATTTGTCTTATCCTGTGATTTATGGAAACAAAACAACGGACAAGAAAGAATCACCGGAAAACGTACGAAAGAAAGAAATGCTGGGAGGGGCGCGCGTGTGACTTTTAGCAAATTTAATGAATAATATATATATACTTAGTATATAAAGATGGGAAAATCCATTATACTCCCAAGTGTACTCCCAAGATGTAATATGTAGTAGAGATATATTTTCAAATAGATCTGTTAACTTTCCTTTTTTATGAATAATAAGATTTTTTTTCCCCTAATTCGTGCGGATGCATTCCTCTACGCACGGCAGAACAAAAGGAAGTTCCCGTTCGTGATTAAGGCGATATCTTTAGTTACCATACTCTAACCCGTGTGCGTGTGTGTATATATACGTAGAGGGCTCAAAACGTATAGCCCTGACTCCTTTATCGTTCACGATCAATATGATGAGGAACAGGTGCGGTAGCTTGGTGTACGTAATGGTCATATTCTTCATTGCGTCCACGGTACAATGTAAGATATTTTATTTTAGTTTTTGTCATTGAATTTTAGTATCTGTCTTTGTCTCTAGGATTTTCCACATGTTGATGAACATGAAAAATTGAAGCAGGTCGTGTGCACCTACTCGACCTTGCGGCTGAGAGCAACCACGCACATGGCGTCTTGAATTACACTAGCCAAAGATCTACGGCTTTAAATGAGAGCAAGGTGGCCCTGAAATTTTGTATGAATGTGAAGATTGGCGGAGTTGACAGCTACTGCTGCCTAAGTGAAAAGCCAGTACCACGCTGTTACGAAACTTGGGATATATGTAAACAGATATGCCCCGCATGCACTCCTGAGTGCCCGCCATAGTCGGGCCTTTTCTAGACGACCCTTGCTAGAATCATCATATTAATTTCATATTGTGATGATATATATAAATAAAGATGCTGCATGCCGGTTTTATATTCACATCTCATGTGCGGTGTGTAATAGCACGTTGTATGTGTTGCTTTGTGGGTAACACTGCAGTGCACTCATCATTAGTCAGATAATCCATATGTTGCATATTGAAATTGGATATAATGGGTTTCTCAACATTAGTAAGAAAGCAGGAACACACAGCTAGGCTGCTTGTCGCACGCGTTGATCATGGCAGGTCTGGATCATCGGTGAAAGGCACGATCTGAACTTGGATGGATCGGAGGAAAGAATCAGCAGATCGGCTGCTTATTTAGGGATAAGACAAGAAGATGAATTATAGGATCACTTGCCTGTGCTTTTCCCTGACGCCCAGCTATGGTATTTGCAATGAGGAAGACCAAGTTGCTAGATCGAGCGCGATGAGGTTTGAGGAGAACTGTGGGGTGAATGAGGCGGCGGCTGCGCAGGGCGCACTCTGCACGTTCCATGCATTAGATCGCCATCCGTCACACGTCCGTACCAACCGTCACCCGTATACAGTTCTCTCGGTTTCGCGGTTGAATCAGGCAGGCTACCCAGCAGTCTCTGAACCTGGCGATGGTGACGGCTCGATCAGCAGATGGCGGCGGCCATGTAGTAAACGTTGATTTAGAAAGCGGTCAAGGGCATCCGCCTGATCATGCGATGGGAAGTTTGAGTTTGGGTAAACCGGCAAGCAAGTTCCGCAAAGACTGGACTTTTCTCATCATGCATGCAAGGGCATAGGCACATTGTAGATGAACATCAAATTGATGAATCTATGCCAGCAGCTATTAAGCCTTTTTCCTGATTTCTTTATCCGGATCCAAAAGAAAACATATCAAGCATTCGTTCTGCATCCAGATCAAGCTAACAGTATCAGTGGATGTTTTGGAAAGGTAGAAGGTGAAGCAAACATAGAACCAGCCATTGATCATTTTTATTCCCCAAAAATCAGTGGTCAAAGATTTCCCACCAAGTTTCCCTTTGACGTGGGATTGGCACCCAAGGTTACTCCTAACCTATTACATCTAGAGATTTTTTTTTTTTTGTATGTAAAGCGATTGTACACAGTTCTTTCACCTACTCTTTCATCAGGAGTCCACCGCTACCTGAGTTTACGCCAAAGCGGTATGATCTTGTCTTGTCTTGGAGATGCTGAATGATCTTGTCTTGGTACTTCACTTTTCGTATTGTAGCACAAAAGGCCCCGTGTAGCCTAATATCTTCTCATATACCAAATACCTCCATGATCTATGCACCGAATCTTCAGATCGAGTGTTGATGAAGAAGGAAATCCCAGCTTAGCTGCAGGAGGAATCACATGGATCAGGTGACTAATGGATTGCTTGCTCTGAGTTTCTGGACAAAGACTGTGGAGCATCTTGACTCATCCAACGTTGATTCCTCAACTAGGACTCGTGTTCATCTGTACTTCTGGACAACAGCAACACAAGTAGGAGCTCGACACAACTCCCATTTTTTGTGTGCCACTATCAAGGAATAGTCCATCGCATATATGTGCATCAACTCCTGCGACCAGTAAAACAGTCAAGGATCGTAAAAACCAGAGTAGAATCTGATAGGCTGGAACATGAATGCACTACACAGCCACATGACTGAAAACGGACAGCACATTGCAGTGCGAGCTCCAATCCAAGTATCAGGACAGCAATATGACTGTCGACCATGTTTCATAAAAGAACTAGATAAGGTCATGCCTTCAAGGCCCCAGCCAAATTACTGGAAGCCGTCCCATTGTTTCCAACAGGAAACATGATTTTGCTGGAGCTGGCCTAACTAAAAAATAAAATAAAGTAGGGATATTAAAAAAATGCTTGTCCTGCCTTAACCATAAGAACAGGCCAGAACAAAAAATGCAAAAAAGTCATCACTATAGTATGGCAAAAGGACATTGTTACGTGTTTGAATGTTTGAGCGAGATGATAGTCATGGTGGAGTGGAAATCATGGTATCCCTAAACATAATTAGGTAGCTTAGGAGATGCCACTAGCAAGGCATTGGATCTAATTCTTGCTTGATTAGTTACCATGGCCTTGCTTGTATCTCTTGGTGACTGATCCCCTCACAACGCCTAGGCATGTATGCGGATGCCTAGGCAAAACCATACACCCTAGTAGATGCATTGTTGCCAAGTTTAAAAATTAAAAAGATACAAGAAAAGAAGAATGAAGAAGAGATTAGCTACTGGGCTTGCAATTTTCAGGCCCCATCAGCCGGCATGGCGACCCCGACACCCGGAAGCCTCCGAGCGCCTTGTCGCTTAGGCAAGGCCCACCCCTAACAAATCTTGAGTTCTCTCACTAGGAAGTTTAGGCTTCAGATAACTTTCTAACTAACAAGTGATATGATATCAGTTTTAACAAGTCCGTTCAAAAAACTTGCCTAAATCGATTTAAACACAGGCAGGGATGAAAGTGAAACAAGCACCCAAGACATAACTATGTCGAACACATAGCACTTCAAAGAGCATGTACCACAAGTTGTTTTTGTTCAATTCAAACCAGCAATTTAAGCTAGAATTTTAAATTCAGAACAAGTGAAATGGAAATTGTGATGACAAGAAATTACCTTCGCAGATGGGGCATTGATGGTTGATCAGGGGGTGAACGAGAGGAACCACCTTTGTGTGGGCCACGCCTCTGCTCATAAAATCCATTTGCATGTGATTTTCGTGTTGGCCCCTGTACGTCACCAGAATCCAAGGAGACAGACCCAAACGAACCGAATTCGATCGGTTTAGTTGTTGCACTGTAATTTACAGATTGATCGTAAGGGTATACCATGACAACTGGTTGAACTGAAGATCCAGATGAAGTACTGGTTCCACTTGGCACAGTAGATGGTTGTGAAGGAACCCCATGTGCCATGTTTACGGAATCGTAACTGCCGTCTGCCAATTTAAATGTATGGCTCCGTAGACCAGCAGATTCTCTCCTATATGAATCATTTCTGTAGCCTTGCCAATGCCTGTCAGCGTGACTTTCATCAGATGTCGGTCTGTCAGGCCTGACGCCAGACTTCTCTGATTGGCTACGCCCATAGCTACGCCCCACATTTCTTTGTTTTGAGTTTGCCCAGCTTCCTTCTTTATCATTATGATCTACCCTGTCACTATTATGACTCCCTCTGTAGTTTCTTGAACCTGGCTGCCGCTCTCTGAATGGAACCTTCTGAAAGATATAAGAATAGCACACTTATGAACAGGTTTGTTTACAAAAATTTATGTAGAGACATTAATTAGTAAAGCTACCGTGGATGAAAACTGCAATTAGGTGAAAAACATAATTGAAACCTCATTTAACAGATACGTTAAATAAAACTTCTAAAATTTTGATTCCATTCTAGAACAAATAGGCCAGAGACTAGAAAGGAGCTCGTATCATAGAAACATTAAGCGCACACATCATGTTTCCAAGCACCATTAACAGCCAATATATTACGTAGGTCATGTAACCTTGTGGGTGACACCGATCGAAAGAAATAATCACTAGGTCCAGTGACTGATTACCAGAACAAATAATTGTTCGTTGAGTTGTTTGAAATACACCAATGAGGGGTCTTACAAAACAGCGCCTAACAATTTATGTGCAAGTGGGAAGCAACTACAGTTTTCAGTGAATTCTAAATCCTAAAACTATGGATGCATCGAGCAATTATCATATTACTTAACTAAAACAATTCAATTCTCGTCTGAATGGGGAGAAGAAATTTTAATCCTACCACAACATGAACCGCATTAATTATTATAGTGCAGGGACAACAAACTTCTGTGTAATAATTAGGAGCAATCAAAATTTTGCAATCCGTGATTTGATCAGCCAGCAGAGATAATGGAATGGAAAGCAAAAATTTAGCAATTAGTTTTCTAGTAAACAGCTGAAAACTGAAGCAACAATGTGTCAAAGTGTTGAAAAAACAATTTTGGCATTTCATGCATTTTAGATTTTGGTAATCATGCACAACATAAGTCAAAATAGTAGGGCATGGCCAAGAAGAATGGTAGACAAGCAAAGGATTTTTAAACCAAGCATAGCTATAAAGCAATTCTTCAGCAAGACAGAACCAAACCAATATAATGCAGAATAGCATCAGGAAAAAGTAAAACGATACAGAAAGAGTGAAACAGTTTAATTTACCGACATGCAACTGTACTTCCTCTGGTCCAAATACTAGGCAATTTGAAGAACTCATGGTCACCAAAAGGTAACTTTGACAAGTACTTTCTATTCCAATACAGTAATTAAAGCCAAAAGGGCTATGAAATTAAGAAAGTATTTTTCAAGATATTTCTAAACTAAATAATCTGAAAGCTATAGATACTAAAAGTTGGCTACTTGGAGTACATTGGCATGGATTCCCTGGAATTTCAGAGGGGGGCCTTAGTCGAGGTGTCTATTTTCTTTATTGTGCAAGTACAAACAGTAGTTATAATACGATGCTAACCTGCAGTAAAGAAGAATTGCATAGCAAACATATTTAAGTCACTTACAGGAGTTGGCAAGTATGTTCCTGTGCCACCGCGGTATCGTGGTGCATCTTCTTCATAGCGCCGGAAAACACCAGAAACTCTTTCAGAAGCAGGTTGTACAGGCATCATAGGAACTACCCCTTGACCAGGGCCCCTTATTTGCGCCCAATTAAAACTATGTGCAGGTTGTCTTCCAGGGTATATAGGCGGCATAGCAACAGGGTATAATACAGGAGAAGGGGGGCGCGAATTTTGGCAAAATCTCCCATACTGCAGATTGTGCCAATGGCTTGAAAAATCGCTGTTCAAAATGTCAGACTTTTGATCATGAATGGATACAACACTGCCGGAAGGAGTTCTAGTATTTGCATCATGTTCGTCAGTATCATGTAAATTGAAATTTTGGAATGCCATGGCAGGAGGAAAGTGGTCCCTTTCTTTACTTCTCTCAAACTGAGACACAGAACTATCAGTATTCCCAGGCATAAAGGGATACACAACAAAAGGAACTGGTGGACCTGTTGGAACAAATGTCAAGCCAGAATTTTCTGCTTGTCTCTGTTGAGGACCAATGAAAAAAGGAGCAAACATAGGATTGTGCATGTGGACTTGTAATGGATCGTGATCCTCTGAGACTGGACTCGAACTTGATCGTCCTGATGAGCTAGGCCCTGCTACTTCATCAGAAAATTCACTGTTAACAACTGGTATTGCATTGCTATTTCGAGTGCCATTAAATCCAGATGGGATGCACTCGTTCGTATTTTTCAACTGCCAACTAGTATTAGTTTTGCTGTGAAATGAAGACGAAGGTGCCACAGTGGCAGGTGTTTTACCCCATTCATCTGTTGATGACGCTGAGAACATCTCAGTCGTTTCATCACAAGATCTATCAGGAATAGTCTGTCCAGAGCTAGCTTGTGAAGAAACTAATGTGATATTACTGGCGCCAAATCTAATCCCTCCATTTACTTGATGATGAAACATGTCTGAATATTTTTCTCTTAATATTTCACTGTTATCCTCAGTGACGGATTTCGTCGGTCCATGCAAATGGGCACCAGGTATATCATGCAGAGATGACGAAAGATCCTTAAAACTAAAAATTTCTGGGTCCACTCTCTCCTGATTAAAGTTTCGAGACAATCCAGTACCATGCTCATGCCAGTTACCTCCGTCATCACCATTACCTGTGGCAGGGGACTTCTCATTCTCATTGCCATCTTCAGAATTTGCAGCAAAAGTAGGACCGCCAACATAATGTGCCATAGGTGGTGAGACAAATCCATGAACAAACTGCATGTTGTGTAACCATGGAGTTCCGATAAATGAAAAGTTTGGTGGTAAAATTCCAGCCAGATTTCTCTGAGGATAACCTGATGAGACCATGATAGGGGGAGGTGCCACAGAAAGGTGAGATGGTATTTGCACTGGCAAAGGAACCTGTCCATTGAAGCCATCAATCAGATCATGTTCCTGAGGATGTGCTTTGTGTACAACATCTGATGTTTCAGAGACCAGAGAAAGGTTTTCATCTGTTGCAAAACAAAGATCTTCACGATCTGATACCGGTATAATGGCATTAGATGAGGCATTCATGGAAGGTGCTTGATTCTCCTGAGAAGGTTTCATGCCATGGTTGCCTGACACTCCTAGAACCATGTTACTTCTTCTGCTAATGGACTCCTTTGCAGATTTTTCTATTTCAACTAATTCAGTGCGCCTGATACGAGAATAACTTTGAACTGATGAATCCGTCAACTCAGGACTAGAATTTGTTCTAGCAAACTGAAGCCTGTTCTGTCCATTCATGTCATTCGTACCAGAGTGACTCTTTGATATTCTTTGTTCCTTCCCCCCCAGCAACGATCCACCAGAAATGCTGTTTTTCTCTAGTTTTCCAGAGACCTTGGCATTTGTATGCATCGCATAACTTTTTGATTCTGGGTAGGATAAGCAGCAGAATGAACTGTTCTCGTTGAGCTCGGAAACTGTGCATTGGCTTTCTTTAGGAGTTGAGCAGTAGGATCATGATAGTTTTGGTTATTTCCAGTAAGACTATCATGATTAATGCATGTTATAGGATTTTCCGACTGTTTCTTGTGTGCTATTGTGCTCCTGTGATTGCTTGGAACTTCAACAGGCACAACTTTCACAGTTTCATGAACTGGACTCTGAGCGGGTGCATCAGGACGATCACCACTGCCATGTCTCCTCCATGTATTTGTGAAGAATTGTTTCACTTCAACAATTAGATCTTCTCTGGGACATTCAAGTAACCTCGACAACCTTTTTGCCCCAAAAGCAAAAGCACTGCGTATTCTAAAGAAGTTACCTAAGAATTACAGAAGGGAGTTCAGAAAAAGATTATCTTCCCAGTTAACATCGCAACATAAGCATATACGATGTTGCATCAATCAGTAAAACTAAACAGTAGACATGTATTTCACTTTCGAATGCACACTTAAACATATTAAAAGCAAATTGGAGCTTGAGGCGTGCTATATTTACCAAAAATTATGATGATCTAGGAACCTCTTATAATGTTCAAGGGAACAAATCATGTGCAACATCTCAGCATACAGGAATCCTAGCATGTTGGGCTAGGCTATGTGTAAAGCAAAAAAAAGCCAGAAATAAAAAAGGATATAATGCTCTAAAAAAGTAAAATGGTATTAGTAACAGTAACAGTCTTAACAGAAGATTGGTATCCTAGAATAGTATCATGATTTTATGGCACCAATATCATGATATTATCAAACTAACTAACGACTTGTGTATGGTTAAGATAGGTTAAATACGCACTCACAAAAAAAAAAGATTCCCAGTGATTGTTATAAATTAGGTGTCTGTATGTGCAAACGACTAGTACCTTTCTGCCAGGAGAGTGTACAAATATATTGATACCATGTAAAGCATACTATGTTTATTCAAAGGTAAGGAAACAAGAGAAAGGTTTCCACAAAAATTAAAGCATAGTACCATTGGGCAGGTGATGAACCACAACACATCAAACTAAAGATGTCAATCAACTCTATACACAGTGGAAAACTGCACGGGACAAATTACCAAATATGCACAATGACTCCATGTAGGACAGTAGCACAGTTGCTATAAGCGAAGAGTAACACACCTTTGTTTACACTTCTTCCAAGGTTATTGTTTGTTCGTAAAGGATCAATTACGTTGAAGTGCTTTGAAACAAATGGTTGAACCTGGTTGTCATGAGGACCAGGCATAACTGCATACATAGCACTGCAGCCATCTAGGACGGATTTGCTCAGCAACAATGCACCATCATCATTTCGTGGAGGGTCCGCTGCATGACATATTGGCATAGCATGAATTTTCTAAAGAGCGGCATCAATATGATATGATGTATTGATCTGGCAGTGCGATTATGAGAAATAAAGTTACCAGACATATCAGGAAGAGAGCTTATAGGAACTGGGCCCCACAAGCTTACACAGAATTTCTCCCAATCGAAGTTACTAAAGAACTCTAGGAACCGATACAAGACCTGGCAAAGGAAAAAATATCATTTTGATAACAGTTTAGAGAAGAGAAACAAGGTAGCACAGAAGAAGCAGAAGTACCTCAAGTGGTCCTGCAAAAGAATTGTTGAACACATGAAAAATGTAAAGGACCAGGATCTCTAGGGCATATGTTGATATAAGACCATGATGAGCTCCAAGAATACGACTTTCATAGTAACACCAAGCTTTTATCAGTATGATACTTCGCTTGAAGAGATGGTTTTGATTGATCAAGTTATCCATCTGGTGAATAAAATACAACTAAAAATCACAAACTGGAAGGAAAAAAACTACCAGGAATTGATCAAACAAGTAAATAACATGACTATAAATCTGGAACGATTAAGAATGATGATGCACATAAGAAAAAAAAATTTAGTAGCTATGAATGCCTCATTAGGTATGTATATCCAGATGATAAGATACTACTGAAAAAGCATACCTCTTCAAGGAAACAAAGTGTACACAAACCACCAACTTGATTGAATGAGATGTCAACAACAATGTTTTCCACCAGGCACTTAATTATCTTTACCTGCATATGAATTCCAGAAAGAATTACATCGATATATATATGATCCTTGTTTTTTGTGGCATCCCCTAGGCGTTGTGAGAGGGGTAGGTCGCCAAGGGACGCCACAGGGTTTTAGTTACGCCACAACACCTAGGGACTGTGTGGGGGGTGGGTCGCCACGAGACGCCACAAAAATGAATACATGAACTAAATCATAACCATGATTGGAAGCAATGTGAGTGCATTATTGTGGTCCCGAAGAACATTAGATGTATTAACTGCCATCGTAAAAGTTAGTTAGCTAGCAAAGATTATCAAAAGATCAATAAATAATGCCATCCAATGCGATGCTAGCATGCTGCTGGAACACATTAGGGTTATGGTACTATTGAAATGATGATCTTTGCAATGCTGCTGAGCAATACTAAACTGGTAAGATGTTAATATGTAAGCTTATCATAACTCAAAATCTTCCAAGAAGCCTCAATGTTTTGGATACCTAAACTACATAATAGAAGAAGAAAGAAAATCTACGCTAGGTTAGCTGGATTAAGGGACATCATGAACCACATCTGAAGTCAGAACTACAATAAGTAGGCTATTGACAGTGAACCATGAACCTTCCGAGAAAATAGTACGACCAATTGTAAAAGAATAACAAAAAAGATGGATTGCAATCTGCCAGGATAGAGATAGAAGAAATACTAAGCATACCCCTGCCTGAATATACTGTACTTCTCTCACTCGAAATTCAGCTTTCTCACTTTTCTCCTCATGTTCCAGTGCATCCCGAACCGTAATAGCCCAAGTATCCTTTAACTCTTCATTGTAACTAAAAGCGGTGACATCAATATCACCATCCGGTAAATAAGTCTTGAGTGGGACTGACCCAAAAGTGAAGACCTGGAACAGATAGTGTGAGAATTCTGAAAGAGCGCCAGATTCTCAAGTTCATATAAGAACAAAGATGAAATATGAGAAGATGCCTGGTTTTCCTAACCGGGATTAAACGTCGTCTAAACTAGTTTAGACGTTACACGGGGGTTACCGTGGAGTTTAGGGCCTAGGTGCTCTTCTACACGGTTGACCCATTTATACGCTCAACTACCGTATAAAACGGCCAAAACGGGGTAAACAGGACGGGCAAGGAACGTTTTTGGACGGCATTCAGGGCGTGTACAGGCTCGTTTACGATTTGGGCATCGAAAGAAAACAGTGCTTGCAGGCGGGAGTTGCTGGCGGGAGAGGGAAAGACGCAGCGGGAAATTTGGGCGGGCCCTGAGGCAAAAATTGGCCGCAGTACAAAGAGCTGGTGGTAGGGTTGGCGGCCTTCTTTAAACCAACCCGAGCTCAGCCGCCGCACAGCTCCCATGCATACCGCCGCCTTCAAGCACCAGCGCAGGTCGCCCTCTCCCAGCGTGTGCTGCCTTCGCCCAGGCATCGCGGCCGTCGAGCTGCTACCGCGTCCAGGCGTTGCGGCCGTACAGGGCACACGCACATCGAGCAACCGCAACCCTCCAAAAACACGCGTTGCTACCATCCAGCCTTTGTCGCGACCTCCCTCAGCTCAACTGCAACCTGCAGATAGTGCTCCCTCCTTCATGCTTCCTCAATTTGCTGGCTAGTTACCTTTGCTCTGCTGCTGGCTGGTCTGCTTTTTTTTTATAGATCTAATCTGCTGTTCAGTTTAGCTCTAATCTTCTACAGTAACCTAACCGTTTAATCCGTCTAAACGCCATCTAAACACCTTCTAGACAGGATAAACGCTAAATGCAGGGTCACCGGCCGTGTAGCGTTTAACGTCTACCAAAACGTGGGGAAGATGTAGAAAAATTGATGAGACAAAATGATTATGGAAACAGAAAAACAAAACAACCATGCCTACATCAAAATAGACTAAAAATATAATTCATCAGGTGGGTACTAGTAGGCTCAACGGGAAAGGTTGGAATGTTCATCTTAAGGAGTGTGTTAGTCATCTAGATATAGTTGTTGAGATGCCATTGAAGAAAGACTTATATTTTATCTTAAAGGGTATGCTAGTTCTGCATGGGAAAAATATACTACATTGTCATGGAATAATGGCGCATTATAGACACAATGTAGGTTGCAAATAACTTTATGTATTTTTACGGCTACGTCAAATGAAGATATAACCATACTGTAGTCTGCACCGCACCCTTAATGTACCGGCAGCACAACATGTCATGGAAACAATCCACAGCCAACGATATGATAGAAACGAACCTCAGGCATACAAGAAAAACTAACTACAGACTACGTGTACTATCATGATTTCTTCTGTTCTAAGATCAGATATGCACAGAAGAAGAACCGAGCACATCCTGCACATACTACAACCTCTAAGATGTAGATTAAAACGGTCAATCATAGTTCTCCCTTCCCCTGGGTGGTGCTCGGCTCTAACTCGTCCTAACTGCATATCTACTCCTTTTCTATAAATGAAAATGCATATCTACTGAAACGGACACTGCAGGCAGTGATTATGGCTATACCTGACATCCTAGGCACCCCATGATAAGCCGCTGCACGTAGTCGGCGACAGCCCTGCGGCGCTCCTCAGAGGCCGGCGTGGGCTGGATGCGGGCGATCAGCTCGGCCGTGCGCTCCTCCGCGACGGCCCAGCGCTCGGCGTCCAGCCGCCGCGTGACCCCCGCTGCCACATTGGGCAGCAGCCCGTTCGGCACCATCCCGCCTCCGTCGCACCAAACCCTAGCCCCCCGAATCCAAACCGGCCGGCGACGGAAAAACCCTGTGCGGCGGCCGATGGGACGCGGGCCCGGTCAGGAGGGGCGGCCTCGGGGGTGGGACGCGAGTAGAGTTAGCCGGCGGCGATCGGCGGAGACCGTGGAGGATGCGGCCGCGGCGGCGGCGGCGCCGAGGGATTCGAGAGGACGAAGGGAAAGGGGGGGTATGGGTGGGGGAGCGTGGGGAACAGAGGGCGGGGATGCGCACCGTGGAGCCGGAGAGAGCGGTAACGTCTCGATGTGGCTTGAGGTGTTTGGGGCGCAGTTTGCCACTGGGAACATAATTGAGAAAATCCTTTATTTAACATTGGATCACACTGTGATTCGTACAGGTCATTAAAAAAATTTTCAAATTTACTTATCCGTTGTTATATTCAAATCTTGTGCCCCACCTACGTGTTATAACAGTTCAATCAGTGGTAAATTTTTATGGTAACACTAAAACTATCTATATGTGTCATTGCGTCCAGAGAGCAATGTGTCTCACAAGCGATATATGCTTTTAATCTCCTCTACCGGTTATGTTCCTGATTAATTTTATGGCACTATGCATATGTTTGGCATAGATTCTCACCAAAACAAGTTCTTCATAGCTTTTCTAAACAACTTCTCTAAAAAAACAGATTCTGTACAAATAAGCATTTTATAAACTCAATGCTAAGATAGGTGAGAGAAGTCATGAGAAGCACTGTTTTTATACCTTTTGGCTTCTAGAAAAATTTAGATGGCTTCTTGAAGTGAGAAGTAGAAGCTATTTTGTTTTGAACCGTTTGGCTAGCTTCTCCAAAACTTCGAAGCAGAAGCACTTCTAGAATTCATGTCAAACATGAGAGCAAGAGATAGGTTAGGGAAGATTCCAAGCTGAAGAAATAGTATTTAAGGGGATTTTGTTAGAAACCAGAGCTCTACTTTCAATTAGCAAAAACAAAGAGAGCAAACACATGTAATCTAGGCATCTAGCTAGGTCATCGCTAAACATGTGCACCTATCTCTCAATTACATGTGCTAGCAGATCATATTGGAATGAGAGAAAGCAACCACTAACAACTGGGACTTGGATCATTGCAGCGAGAAGTGCTAAAATACTTAATCCATCCATCATAAAGTTAGAGGAGATGACTTACATTGAAGCACTCCGGCAGCAATCAATGTAGATAGATAGCAAGGAGTCTCTACGACGCCTCTCGATGATGGCAGTGCAGTGTAGTAGAGGTGATGAGAGGAGATAAACTGAGAGAGGTGGCGATGACGTAGCAAAAGGAAGCCGCAGACCCGCACAAGCAAGGTCAGAAGTTGCCAAATAATTCACGCAGGTGTCAGCGCGGCCTAGCCCGTGGGCTCGCATGTGTTCTTTTTTTATGGTGTTATTTTTTTCACTCTATTAGCTTCAACTAAATGAAACAGCTCTACTGCCTCAGTTGTCCTTTCTTACACCTAAAGCAGCAGTGAGGGATTCTCGCCTACCATGCCATTGGCTGACCCAATATGATGGGTGGGTATTTCGTGAATACCCAACTACTATTTTGTAAAGAAATATAGTATATATCATGCATATAAGCTTATACTCCATATGTTCATAAATATATTGTTTTTAGTTTGATTTTAAGCCAAATTTTTTTAACTTTGACAATAATGAATATTGTTTCAAATGAAAAGAGTGTCATATTATGATAGTTTATTTTTTGTAATTAATAGCCAAATTTTGAAAAAATTAACTTAAGCTAATTTTTTTAAGAAAAACACTATATTCGTAGATGGAGGGTATATTTCGTATTGGGCCGAATTTGTCTATAACGTAGCCTTCCACCAAGACCACACACCACCATAGAGCTCAATTGTTTATTGAGGCCCATAATATGATTGATAGTTGCCATTTGTTTATTGAGGCCCATATATGGCTGATAGTTGAACACGACGTGAAGCAGTCAGTCACTCTTGGCCTCTGTCCTCCGAGTCTCTCTCAAACTGACGAACTCTCATAACTGACATGCTCTCAGATAAAAGGTTCAGAAAAGTGCACAATCTAGCCGACCTTTCCGTTATGCTGGTTGAAAAGAAAACATATCAGACATGATGTTGTATACAATATTCTGAAATTAGTTCTCATTCTTCCAGTAACAACCGGTAGTGTTGAGGGTATTCTCCTCAATGAATCATGGAACAAAAATTCTCGTGTATCGTAACTATAAATTCTCTTCTTTTTTTTTTTTGGGTGCACACAATTTTCTTCCTTGTTGGATCAGGAATACCCAACTCTCAGTTGTTGGGTCCGTCATTGATGATGCCATAGGGTTTAGTAAGTGGGCCTTTAGGATTTATCTGGGCCACATCTCAAATCTTCTAATAGAATAACCCCTCTCCTTAAAAAACCCCCCAATGTTGCTATCAAAAAAAAACACCCCAATGTCCTATACTTTTAGTTGAAAATGATGCAATTTGTAGGATGCCTTCGCTCAATTCTCATGGATATAAAAAACAATTTGTAACTTCAGGACAATTTATAGAGAAGACGTGGAGAATTAATAAGCCAGCTCTATGTACATATACACACGTGTGCCCCTTTACACCGGTTGTACCCGCTAAAGAATAGCGGAAAGTTGTATATATACGCTCATACAGGACGCATATCCATTCCACGCACGCACGGTTTCAGAAGCAACCACACGTCGAGGGAAGCTTCTCTGTCGACCGTATGTTGTCTGCCTTCTCCCTGACCTTCCTCTCCGCGTTCCTCCTCTTCTCCTCCGCCGTCAACCTCGACGCCGCAGCCACCTTGTTGATCCTTGACATCTCCTCGTTGTACTCCTCCAGCGCCTTTGCGCGCTTTCCTCTCCGAGTCACTCTGCAAGAGAAGATATTCTTCAGTAAAATTCTTTATTATGCAGTATAAGTCTTCAGGAAAGTAATTGAATCCTAATAAGCTAGCAGATACCTCATCTTTTAGTTGCTTTTGGCGCCTGGCCTTGGCCTTCTTCTCGGCCCTCCCATTCCGCTATGGTTTCCATCGTCTCATTGTACCTAGCACAAATTTGTTGCAGATGAATGTGCTATCTTTAAATTTGGGCCGACACATAATCATCGAATCGACACTTACTTTTCTTGATTTTAGCCAACCTTTCCTTCTCCCAAGCATCTGCCATCACTTCTGCCTCGCTTGAAGCGGCCATTCCGGAAGGGGCAACTCTACTCCCTCCACCAGAAGAATACGAGCTCGTTGGTTTGGCTGGGGGAGCTGCGCGCGGTACCATTTGATTGATCGCCTCATCATCTTGCTCAAATTTCCTGCTTCCTCTCTTTTCCGATGGTTTACGGGCGAAACTCGGATCCTTCTTCAAGCTTGGGGCATAATCTGTCACCTTCTCAACTATGTTCTGACCCGAGGTTGTGCCTTCTGGCTTCTCTTGTGTTGGTTTTAGCGGTCTCCTTACCGACACATTAGCTGAAATTTCACCAAATGGTATAGGTGCATTGTCATAATTAACCTGTTGTCATTTTTCCTACAGTACCAAAGGAAGTAAGGCGCCACAAAGAGAAACTGTGAAATACAATCAAATTGCATACCTCCCTCATCATACTCATCGTCCATGGGCTCTTTGCCGCTGAGCCACCTCGATATTTTCAGGCTTTCGCCTCTCTTGGTTGGTGACTTGAAACTTGGTGTTTTCTGACGCTCCTCGGCTGAGGCTGGCTTCTTTTGTGACCCTACCTTCTCTGCGACACGCTTGTTCCCCGATGCAAGCTTCTCCATAGCAGGCTTCTCCTGAGATGCTAACTTCTCTTCCTCTCGCGCTGCGATGGCATACGCCACCGCCGCCACCGTGGCTGCGTACGCTGCATCGTGTTCCTCTCCATTGCTCATTAGCCCTAACAAATTAAATCAGCGTCGATCAGTCACCTTCTTTGATGGTTTCACCGTTTCAATATGAATCAGATCGATAAAAGTAGAAGACTTGTATGATTTATTACACCTCTGCCGAAACTCGTGCTGTGCTGAGACGGTATTGCCATGGTCGTTGCCAATTTGATCTTCCCGTCCCAACCCAGAAA